>JAPYYR010000655.1:0-32335 GCA_030523065.1 Aphidius colemani
ATAATTGAATTTATAATTAGATTATATTCTAAATACCACAAACACGAATTCACTTGTTTTTAATTGAGTCATATAGATTAATATTGAAAAACCAGTTGTGCATAATAAATGTACACATCGATTTATTTTGTCACGTTGCAAACATATCTCAGGTAAATATTCAAATTGAATATATATTTTATAAAATGTATCTATAATTAATCGATTGAATTTAATTTAGCACATGCATTTATTTACACGTGAATTATAAAAGAACTGCAAAAAACAACACTCGTTTATATTTATTTTTCGTAATAAAATTTTTAATTTTTTAAAAAATATGTATTACTATTTTTTGTATTTTACACTTGGGGATCTCGACTCATATTATATATACAAAAATAATAGGGAGACTAAAAAAGGTTTCTTTTTTTAGAGAAAAAAAAGTACCTGTGAGTGAGTTTGGCCCCCCCTGGAATAACCGCAAGTATATATGTATATTTAGACACTCAAAAACCAAGGCAAAAACGAGACTAAAGGAAAAAAAATGTAATAAAAATGTTGAGAAAAAAAATTGGGGTTGTTACTGGTGCTGGTGTGCAACCGGACCCTCTGTTAATTAGTCGTGCTTTTGTTTCACGCAGAAAACTTGAAAATGAAGCAAATGTATAACATGAAACATTCCCTCTAGGCATATCATCTCTTAATGCTACTGCCAAAAGAATAAAACAATAAATGCAAATAAAAATGATAGCCATAATAAAAAAAATAAAAAATATATAAAAAATTCAAGTAATAGAAGACAAATCCACAAAAAAATTAAATATAAAAATAAAATATAAATACATGTTCTTACTATTATTATAAAAAAATAGATAAAACATTTTCTTATTTTCATATTTATATTTTTTCATAATAAATTTTATAGTTTTTAGTTTTATTTTATTTTTTTGTTAAATAAAAATATCATATCTTTTTTGTAAATCAAAAAGAGTCGTTGGCACGCGACCGAACAAAAAAAAATATATTCAAGTGGTAAAAAATAAAATAAATAAAATTATTATATTATTTTTAAAGTTGAAAATTGATAAGAAAAATATAATAGTAAATTTTTTTATTTAAAACAAAATATGATGTATAAAAGTGAAAAAAAATATCAAACAAAATATAATAATGTCTCTTTATGAAATTCAAGAAGCTTTGACTTGAAAATACAATTTCCTTTTACACAAGTTGATGTACTTCAAAGCCGATTTGTCCGAGAGTACAATGATGTGACAAAGATGAACAACTGAAGGATTTTCATTACTGAGACATCATAATGTCTACATGGATATAAAATAAAATGTCAGTGGAAATTATACATGTATATGTCGCGTTAAAATTGTATGCTTCCGCAAGCTCAAAATTAACACAACCAACTGTGAATTGGAGTGACTTGAGTCATTCCTGAAAGTCAACAACTGATTCATTTGAACTCGTTGTGTATTATTATCATAATACCGAATGTCTGATGCTTACTCGTGACTATATATTTTGACTTTTGAATTATCAGTTTAATTTCTCTATTTCTATATATTTCTAAACTTGATTTTCTTCACGGTCTTGAGGGTCTATTTGATGTTTACATAACAATTATCTATCGTTTCTATACACAATATTATTTGCACAATTAATCGTTGTATTATTCACGTGATTTATTACAATTGTTATATGCTAATTGTTTATGCAGATGAACGAAATAGATAGACTTAGACAGTCTTAATTAGCAAGTCAATAATCGTGTTTATTTAATATATTTCTTCAAAATTTCTGGATCTTTTATGTTAATTTTTTTACTATAAAATTCTATTTTAAAATACAGATTAATATTAAATAATTTATTTGTTAATTATTCAATTATTTAATTGTATTTTTAAATAAAACTTTATGCTGTACAAAAATTAAAATTAAAAAAATAATTCTTTTTTATAAAAATTATTAAAGATTGAATTTACCAGGTAAAATAATTTCAATATTGAACTTAAAAATCGATATTATCTCACAACTTGTTTATTAGTTTATTTCTATATTGAAAAATTTTTCATATTATATTTCAATCTCCTTTCAGCTGGAGAAACCCTAGAGCTCAAACATAAAGAAACCTCGCGAGTCCAGCTTCCGTTTTTCTTGCTATTTATTTCTACTTTTTTTTTCTTCATCTCTTTTATTTGCCTCCAGCAATTTATTTACATTCGTAAATCATTCATATATATATATTTTATTTACTTTTATCAATACTATTATTATTATATATTTATAAATAAAAATAAATGAAAATTAAAATCTCTTAACTTGATAAAATAAGTATCAGTTGAAACCCTCACTAATTTCATTGGCAATATCGAGGTACCACGTCCAATTGATGAAAATAAAAAAAATAAAAACCACCCTCTTATTGGCGATACAACAGTTAACTCGGATTTGGTCATGACAATTGATTTCTTATCATTTTCAGTATACAATTGATTTAATTTTCGAAACATCTGACAAGCCAATTTTTTTTTTCAAAGGAAATTAAATAATCTAGATTATTTATCTATCTGAATTCATTTTGATTCTAAATATTATTTATTAATAACCAATAATATCATAAAAACAATAACAATTGATCACTTTTATTAACCGCGTAAATTTTATTCTTTTGGGTTTCTAAAAATGCGTGTTAAAAATTAGTTTACATTGACAATTTGCCAAGTATATTTTAAGTGATAATTTTATATTTTTATTTACTCTTTAAATCATTATTTATTACTGTTAAAATATATAAAAAAAAAACAATGCTACATGTTGCCAAATTAAATTTTCCTACTGGCATGCAAATGTTTGTTAATTTTTTTTTACTAAAAATAATAATAAATAAAATGTATAACAGAAAAATCATGAATATATATGAATACGTGTTGTTTATTCAACTTGGATATAAACCAACAAAAGGTATATTGTTGAGAATTTTTTAATATATTTTTTTTAAATTTTATTTATTTTTTTTCAGGCAGTTATTCATGGTCAATGCCAAAGCTACATACAAGCTCTCCTTTTTTCCTCAACTCTTTTATACAATTTTTAATAGACCGTATAAAAATAAAAAATGTATTAAAATGAAAAAAAAAAAAGCTTAATTAGTCCTTCAAAAGATGTAGAAATATCAAGATGAATTGAATGATTTTTTTTAATAAAAATTTGTAAATTAAAATTTAATTGAGCAATGAACTAGTTAAGAATTGCAAGGATTAATTTAATCAAAATTTATATGAAAAAGTATTTGAAATTAAAAATTAATATCAATTTAAAATAAAATTTTATGTGAAATATTTTTTATTAAAAATATAATAAATATATGAAAAATTAGGAAAATAATTGACATAATGCTTTACTTTGAAGTCAAAATGAAAATTAAAAATTAATATAAAAAAATCTATACAAGTTTACAGTAAAATATTTGTATGAGTTGTAAAGGTCTCTTGAAATTTAAATTAATTTGTCTATACAGTCAAACGTAAGGTCACTTTGAAGTTTGAAATTCGATTGGACATTTTGTACTAAATTATGTATGAATAGATTTGTAATTGTCATTTCTGCACAAATTAAATTCAATTGATCTATGTGGTTTTCATAGAAATTTTAAAATTTACTTTGGGAATAAAATATAAGTTAGATAAATTAATTTAAACATTACGTCTATTGTTATTATTAAATTCAAACTTGAGAGTTTAATATTTTTAAAAAATTATTTGAGGTATTTAAACAATCTTTTTGTTTTAAAAAAAAAATATTTTTAATTTTATTTCTTGTCAAGTCAAAACGTTGTACTTTGCAATGGAAAAAAAGCTTCTTCACATAAATTTTTTCCATATTTTACATTTTAAATATAAATAGTTGACTAGGCATAAATATTTTTTTTTAAAAAACCAAGCTGTCAATACAATATAGTCTAGTGAATATTTCAAAAGATTTTCGCCTGAATTTCCACTCATGTTACCTAACCATAGAAGTTAATCGGCTGTAAATTTTCAACCATGAAGCTTGTAAAGGCACAGAGCTCTGTCTGTTTGAGACAGTTGACGAGAATAAAAAATTTCAAAATCACAGCATAAAGACATAAAAAAATCAAAAAGTTTGTTGGCTAGTATTTTGTGTGTCATATATAAATATTGTTCGATACCCTATCACCGAAAAAAAAATGATCCAACATAAACATTTCCACCCTCCTTTTTATTCTCCATCATTTTTCTTGGTAAAAAAAATGTTTAATTTTTTTTTTTTGCATTCAGTATTGAAGATATCAACTTGAGCCATCCAAAAGGCTAGTAGACTATTGGCTGTGTTAAAAGTGAGCTGTTTACACTTGAATATACAGAGTACCAGTCTGAGCTTATCGGTGGGCTTCAACGTAATACACTCCCTTCGTAAGTTTCTAAAAACCATCTCATTCTAAAACTCAATATATTCGTTCTACTAGCAAAGAACCGATGAAGCTTGCAAGCTCTCTTTCTCTCTCTCTTTGATAAAAGTAAACATTAATATTTTATTTATATAAAAAAAATACTTTTTATTTTCATTTTTCAATATATAACTCGAAATATATTTCACACGATAATCCTCATGTCTATTTACATGTCTGTAAAATTTTTTCATTTCTGTCTCGATCAAATATACGTGAAGATTTTTTTTTTTTAAATTCATTTTTTTTTCAGCTATGCGTAACAAAAATAAGACAAAAATGAGAATTTTCTATTGTTCAATTTTTCATCTATAACTTTGAAGTATTTTCGAGTGAAAAAAAATTACATAACATAAGAGCTTATGTCCCAGAATAAAAAAGGCCTATGTTCGAGTAAACTTTTATTATTAGATTTTTTTTTTTTTATTAGAATCTAAATAATATAGTTAAAAATTATTATGAAAATATTAAAAAAAACATTAATCAATAAAAGCTGAGCTTTTTTTAAATTTAAAAATGTTAAAAATCGTTAAAATAACAATTATTTTTTGTTATTTTCTACAGACTCTTTGCTATTTTTAAAAAAAAAGTGATTTTATTAATTTTATGAATTTTTTAATATAAAATTTTTATTTTCATTCGAATGGACATTTTAATATTGATAATATTTGAACTACAAAAGGACGTATGACCCTAACCACCCACTCACATATATCCAAACAAGTTATTCCATTATTTTTTATTTTTATCTGTTCAAACACTTTTATTGCATCAGTAGTCACTGGTTTTTAATTTTTTTAATTTGCTTATCTGTTGATCAATTTGTTATTAATTTATTGATTAACATTGATTGATAACAGTGTAAATTTCGAATGTAAAAATTTAATATGTTGAGTGAAATATATTTTAAAAATGATGGGATCGTGTCCAGCATGAATCTACAGACATCTTGGCTCGATCTCCATTCGAGACGACTGTGTTCACCGACAATCATGTACATCAAGTACACATTTTTCTATGTATCTGTGTAATGCAGAAATTCACGATTTGAATGCATAAAAGAAGCATACATATATACACAAGGGAAAATGTAAAAAAATAAATTAAAAAAAAATTTACTGTACATATGTCAAAATGGGGATGTAAAATACGATGTGAATGCATGTGATACATGTAAAATTTGAAAGTGTATTTGTGTGTAGATACAACATAGACCGAATTGAAAGACTTTTTTTTATTTTTTTATTTTCAGTGTTGTATTGGGATACCGACAGATAACGGACAGATAAGAAACCACAGATACGAAATGCGTGAGTTGCATTGAAATGAATTCCTTTTGCTAAATTATATATATATATGTATTAAATGGAACAAATTTTCTTTTTGATGTGGGTTAGTACTATCTCTATCGATGTTGTTTATTTCCATTTTATATTTTTCAATTTGTAAAACACAAATGAAATTATATAAAAATTAATTGAATCTAAAAAAAAAAATTGACATTTTTCGGTATTTTTTTTGTGCATAGAACGTTCATTCGTTACGCTTTTATGCAAAATTTTTTAAATAAATTTTAGTTGTTTAATTTTCCGACTTTTAAATACTATTTTTCGATTTTTAAAATACAAATAACGTTATATTTATTTTGGAAATATTTGATATTTATTATGCTTTTTATTGAGTATATAAAATTCAGTATATCAATTTTTTTTCTTTATGTTATGAAATAAATATCATTTTTTATATTCAAGTAATAAATATATTTTGATATACATCATTTATCAGAAAATCATGTTATTTATTTGTTTGATTGTCATCATAGACAATGATAAAGAGAAAAAGAGTTGAATTTATAAAAAAATGAATGAAAAGAAAAGTATTGAAATATAAAATTCAAAATAGAAGAAGAATATTAAATAAAGTTTGAAAAATGATGGAAATATAAATTAAAAATAAAAAAATAATAAAAATATCAAATGAATTTTATCGATTCAATATTGATACTATTATTATTTATTTATTTTGATCATTTGTTATTTGTATTTTATAAGTTGGCGGTAGAGTGACGACAGGATATTAAAGTAGGCATCCAAGAGTCACCCGTATAAAACCTAGCAGACTGTGAATATCCTGTTGGTAGATCTATCGACGAGTCTACCCTACTTTTAAAAGACTAAAAAAAAATAAAAATAATAAAAAAAAATTATCTATGGTTGCTAAATACACATACGTGTTGAAAAATTGTCAATGAAAAAAAATAAAATAAACAAAAATAGATGTTACACATTGACTTGCGCAAAAGACTTGCAATCAATCCAAGTTCTGGGTGCAGTTGTCTATAACATGGAAAAAAATAAAAGAATAAAAGAATAAATTTTTCAATGAAAAGCTACTTTGAATGGACGAGCAATCTTGCCTAAAATTTTTAAGTCTAGATGAATGTCTTGATCTACATTATTTTTTATTCTAAAAATATTTTCTTTTTCATTATTTTTTTCATCGAGCTTTTTCTGTACTTTTCTTATCCAAAAAAAAAAAAAAGATTCAAATGGAGATTTTTAATTTTTTATAAAATGTATATTTATAAAAAAATAGAAATTAATGTTTTTAATATTATTATTATTGGCACATTAATTTATTTGTTTGATGGTTAAATTAAAATAGTTTCGGGTTGAATTATCGTCGGTTATGACACATTGTGAATTTAATAATATCATAAAAAAAAATGTAATGGTGAGTAAAGAATTTATTTTTTTTTTCAAGATGGGAAGTAAGAATTTATGAATGCCAATGACGAGAAATATTCTTGGACCGTTTATCAGTGTGAGAGGGTTAATAAAGACCCTAACAAAGACTAAGGAGACGGTCGGATGAGAAAAAAATTACTTTTTTTTCACTTAAAATATTACATTGTCATGGAAATTCATATTATTTTGTAATTTATCAAAAAAAGTGTTATGAAATTGTTCAAAATCTTGAAAACTATTTTTTTATTTGAAAAAAAAATTGTTTTGCTTGAACTGAATAATTATGCATTTATCAATAAAATTTGTTGATAAATATAAATTTTTTTCAACTAAAAATTTGGTTTCTATTGTTTAAAAATGATTTTTTTTTTTTTTTTTTTTTTTTTTCAAATTATTTTAAAAACTTTTAAGCGTTGTAATTATTCTCAATCCACGACAGCATTATATTCCTACATCTCGTTATAACATGCTCATCAATTTCCAACAAACTCAGCGTTCTGTAACTTTGTAAATTTGATTACCTTCGGTCATGCTTGATGAATTTATTGCACATGCTTGCTTTTGGCATGATAACTCTGTCACATATTATTATTAATTTATTAAATTATTACCATTTCAAAATCATCAAACAACTACCATGAAATTTCTATCAATAAATTGTCATTCTATTCTTATTTATCATAAATTTAAAACGATAAAAAACGATACAATAATAAAAAATCGATAAACACAATAAATTCTTCAATCACACACAAAATAGAAAGCGTAAAATTTTTTTCAACTCAAACGTATAACAATAAAAAAAAACAAAAACTTATTTTACGATGTAAAATTGCAATTTTCAGTGTTAAGGGTACTCGATGTTAACGAGAATTTTATTTTTCCCATTTTTATCAAGTGAACAAAGTTCAACTTGTTTTCATGTTGAAGAAATAAAACTGCAATTTCGAAATTGTCCTTAAAAGTTTTTTTGAAAGTATAACAATCAAATATTATAGATTAAAATAAAAATAAATTAAATACAAAGCAAACAAATGAAAATTAAAAAATAAAATCAGATATTTCAAATATTTTAAACAAAAAAAAAAAGGAGTAGCACGAGATTGATGACAAAAAAATTTATGGCTCATTAACAAGTTTTTTGAAAGATACAAGTCTCATCCCGATAACGGTTCTTTTTATTTAATTTATTTTTTATATAAACATATTATTATAATAAATGAAAAAAAAATTATATTTCATTGGTTTGATGGATATGAAATAATAAAAAGTGAACGCACCAACACTCGATTTGTATTATGGATAAATCGCTGAAAATACCAGAAAGACTGTATACAAAATACAAACTTATATTACATACAGTTTGTATATTATATATTATAAAATATTTGCGTGTATATATACGCACTAACATTTTAACAAGAGAGAGAATGTGAGGCTTTGCAAAAGTTCAACGACCCAATGTGACACACCGGTCCATTTTAAGAGTTAAGGTGACGTAACGTGTTTCACGGTTCATTGTGACAAAAAAAAATTAATAATTATTATTATAATTAAATATAAACTATTTTTTTAAATCACTTGGTCATGTATTATTATTATTATTATTGGTTAATTATTATAATTATATATGCGTTTCATTCTAATGAAAATCCATAATTTTATATTCATTTTAGTCGTCTTTATGATAATCAGAAGAAGAGATTGAAAAAAAATAAATAAAAAAACTCATTTTTAAATTTAGACACAAGTTATTAATAAAGGTATATTAATAAAAATATATTTTAAAATGTAAATGTATATTTTTGAAGGAAATATATTAGTTCAAGTCTAAAGAACGTGCATTTAATATTAAAACGAGTTTTGAGTATTTTAGTTAAACAATGGAAATCCGATCGAAGTTCGAGAAATACGAGATGAGCACGTGTACATATTATTTATGGATAAAATAGTAGAGCAAATGTGTTTAAATGAATTTATATGTGTGTACATGCATTGTACATATATTTAAGTAGGCATTAATTCAAGATTACATGCTGCCAACAATATTATGTATACAGTGTTGAATTTTCGATTAGCATGCTTGAATGTTCTCTAAATTTGGTCTTTCCATGTCAACGAATTTTCGAATAACATATTCATTTATGATTTGAATAACCACGTTTACATAAAAACCTGAAGCTTATAGCATATTCAATTTAAATTTCATTAATTTATTTATTTTAATTCATTTATTTTCTTTTTTTTTTCTCATAAATGCTACGAACAATAAATGGGCTTTGCTCTTGATCTAATTTCCACTGATTGGACTTGAAAACTGTCTCTTAAATCTCCACTATTTTATTTGTGAAAAAAAAATTTTATATATATTATTTAAAGCATTGCATTTGGAAGATTTTACTCGAACCAATTATAAGCGTCAAAAAAAATTATCAAGTTGAGAAATAAATGGAAACAAACAGATGAAAAATTTTCTTTTAAAATAGATCAAATAAAGTCGTGTACAAAAGTGTCGACAAAGAAAAGTAAAAATGTTTGGTATAAAAGGAAAGGAAATAAAATAAAATAAAAAAAAAAAATATAAATTAAAGCCAAGAGAGAAAATTACTTGGCTGTCGTTTCATCGTTGCAATTATCAGAGATGAAGAGACACATCACTTCGAATTTACTCATCATTTGATTTTATTTTCAACAAAAAAAAAAAAAACGAGTTACTGAATAAATAAAATAATAAAAAAAATAACAAAAAATTATATATATATTTTTTTTTTTTTCAATAATTAATAGTAAATATTTAATAGCAATTAATATTTAATAAACGTGTGCTTGAATATCGTGACCAGCATGTTGATTAAATCAACATTTTTTCACGATAATTTATTTTTTATTTTTTGGTCCAGCTGTTATTAAATCCAACAACTAATAATTTTCGGAAATAAATATACGGTAGCTACATATATCAAACGAATATTTGTCATAAAAAAAAAATTTAATAAATTAATTGACTACATAATTTTCAAATAAACAATTTTCAAAATAAAAATTCGTAAATGTCAAAAATTTCATTATTAATTCATATACTTGAATTAATTTTAATAAATTATATTTTTATTTTAATATTTTGTAAGTTGTAATGATTTATTTTTATTTATTATATTTTTTTTTTTTTGCGTTTTTTAATCGAGTTTGAGCTTAAAATAAATAAATGAAAAAGAAGGGAGTGAAGGTACGTCTTATGCTGGAATCTGACTCTAGGCTCATAGCTTTTTACTCGATAAATAAAATTTCAGTTGGGAAATTGAAATGCGGATAATATTTAAGGAGGTTTGCTTTATCTATTAACCAATTTTCAGAAATTTTTAGCTATGCGTTTTTTGTTTATTAAATAAATGGAAAGCAAAGAAGTAATGGTACGTTTTATGCAGGAATTGACTCTAGGCTCATAGCGTCCTACTCGACAACAAACGTTCTGATTCAAAAATTAAAATACGGATAATATTCAGGGGGGTTTGCTTTATATATTGGCTAATTGCTTAAAATTTTTCAGCTTGGCGTTTGTTTTTAAATATAATTAAGATACAGTCGCTCTTGTGAAAATAAAAAGACTAAAAAGCTCTCTAAAAGGGTTTCTTTAAAATGGAAATTCCAAAATCAACACTTGAATTTATTTTACCTTTAATTCAAAAACACGTAGATGTTTATAGTGCATATACAAATTCAAGAATTATATTGGATTTTAATATTATCGTATATATTTTTATTTTCATACGATAAAATTGAATTCCAATAGCATGTGGTTCGATCACCCTCGTCTATTTTATATTTAAAATACCTGGACGAAGAACGACGTTTAAAGCTAAAATTCCAAACGTTTTTTACTCGAATCTTGGTCACACTGTGATTGAAAAACTTTATACTATATTTATTGATTCTACAGAATGTCATGAAAAATCTTCTCATAAAATATTCATGAATATATCTTTTATATTACATTGTTGTGAAGAATAGAATATTTTTTTTTCTTTATATTCGACTTTTATTTTCCTCTATCTCATGTCTGAGAATGTCAATGTAAAAAGAAAATTTCAACCCTTATTTACAATCATTTTTTTGTCTAGTTTAAAATTTTATAAAAAAAAATTACACAAAATTTATCGATGACTATTAAACAACTGTTATGAAAAAAAAAAAAAAAAAAACAAAAATTTATTATTCAGATATTTCAACAAAAATATTAAACACTAAATCAATGAAAAATTTACGATGATGCAAAAATAAAGCTTCTGTGAACGTGACGAGAGGATAAAAAATAAAATAAAAAATTTTATAATCTCTTTTTTGTTATATTATATATCGCTACGGATTATTGAACAGTGAATATGATACGTGATCGGAATTACATATTTTTACTGATGTTATATATGACCGATAAAACCAATCAAACAAAAAAACTACATATCTACCTCGGAATATTTGAGAAAAAAATAATATTTAAATTATGATATTTTTTATTATTTTAGAATATTAATTAGCTGGATTTTTAATGTATTTGCGTAGGTTAAATTTGGTATATTAATAATGCATGAATGATGAACACAAGTGTAAACAAAATCACGTGTCTGTCGAGGGTGTATTTATTCCATTATTATATATATTATGCATCGAGACGTTTTTAATACTCGACAAATATTATTATTTTTTTTTTTTTTTAAATAAAAAAACTAACGTTGTTTTTAGGATGATTTTTTTTAAATTAAATTTTTGCGTATTTGATTCATCAAAAGCTCTGTGTATCGATTGAAATTATTTATAAAAAAATAAATAATAAAATTTAATTTAATTTAATAATTTGAATGGAAAATATTTTTAATTTTTCAAGAAAATTTAATTGAAATATTAAAAAAATATATAATTTACTTATTTGTATTTTTTTTCAATAGAAAAAAAATTTTTTTAATGAATGTAGAAGACTTACTCACCCTCAGGTTTTCGAGCTGGGATCGTACAAATTCAGCTCGTCTGGAAATCTCAGGACTCGCCACTGAAAACGAACCCATGTACTGAAATAAATATAAAAAAAAATATTAATATTTTAAAAGGAACAAATTGATAGATTAAAAATATGAATAAAAATTATTTTATACAAATATTTTATACAATATATTTCTACAAAAATATATTCAAGATGTGTATTTTTAAATTAATTTTTTTTTTGAATGATTTTTATGTAAGCTTTGGTTTAAAAATTTAGTATTTTTTTATGCATTTATTTTTTATAAAATAACAAATACTGTTTCATAAAAATATCAAATATCCTTGTTATGCAGTTGAAAAAAGTAAGAACTCTGTTACGTATATAAATAATACAAACTCGTATAATTATAATAAATCTTTTCATGAATAAATATTATGTCTCGCATCATGCTGACTGACCTTTACAACGAAACTTATTATTATTTTCATCATTTCTCGTATAAAATATAAAGCTATCTATCTGCATTTGAATTAAAAATTTCAATATGAATTTAAAATGAGTTTTATCAATTCTAGATTTCAGAAAAGGATGACATTAAACAAATTTATTTGACGAAATTTTATGATTTAGAAATATCGAATAAAATTGGGGAGTATTTATTAATGCTATTAAATATTTTTTAAAATCAATGCGGGCTTTCTTCTTTTCTCGACGTTTCAGAGCATTTCGAGTCGATTAAGACGATAAAAAAAATTTGATGCTGTTGAAGGTTTTTGTTTAGGCAGAATCTAGAAAAGGAAGGCTTATGAGCGGAAAAAGAAATTTTTTAAAATCAAAACTAATTTTAATTTTTTAAAACAATAAATAAATATATGTTGAACAGACAGAGTAGCTGAACAGAAACATTGTGAAAAACTTTTCACTTTTCACTCGGCTAATCCTCTGTTCTATGGCAAATTTTTTTTATTCATTTATTTCAAATTTTTTTTTTTTAAATTGTATATACTAGTATTACTTGAAAAACATTATTTTCCTTTTATCAAAAAAACACGAAAGAACAAAAGTATAAAAATAAAAATTGAAAAAAAAAAAATAAAAAAGCCTCTGGGCAAATATTTTCTAAGTGTTGACTACAACTTTACAGTTACTTGTAACAAAAAAAAATATAAAATTTAAATAAAATAACAATAATAAACTGCATTAAAAACCAAAAATTTAAATAATAAAATTACTTGAAATATTTTTTCAACAAAAATTTAAAAATTGCAAATTTATATTATTTTTAAGTTTATAAATAAATAAAAATATATATGAGTTGAGATTAATACTGAAGATGCATATGCAATGTATGAAGGAAACAAAAAAAAAATGATTGAAAGCACTGAGCATGTCATTTTCTGTGTGCATAACAAAAGATCACCGCGGGCTTTCTCTGATGCTGGGGTAACGAAAGAAAGGCCTTATACAAGAAAAGATAATAAAAAAAATATATTTCTTATATAAAAAGGTAATAAAAAAATTCGAAAAAAGGCACTCGCGTGGTCGTGTCTAAAGCGGCAATATATATATATAGAAAAGTACATAAAATATATATATATTTGACAGGCCTACGACAAGAATTTCATTTCCCTTTTTTGCTTGGCAGCTCATCGACCTTGATACGACCCCTTTTCCGCCTTGGTAAACCATCTTTATATGCCCCTCTTTGATTGTCAATTAAGTCATTTTATCAAAAGACTTTTACTTTCATTATTAATACTATTTTAAATAATATATTATATTATAAATTTTTAATTTTTTTTATTATTTTTCCATGTTAATAAATGATTTTTCCACGTAAATAATCAACTTTTTTATGGAAAAAAATTATTTATTGCTAATAAAATTTATATTTTATTAACAATAATTTATTTACATAATGAAAAATAATATTTTTAATGGAAATAATTAATTTTAAATTTATTAAAAATATTAATTTTCTTGATGTTTAAATGGCTTAAATAGTATAATTTTTTAAAATTTATTTTGTGTATTGACAATGATGGATATATTTGGCTGAATTCCAGGTGATTATACGGGTGATAAAAATAGTTGAGTTAACCGTTTATTTATTTTATTTTATATATAGTTTGAATTAAATTTTTATTTTTATTGTTGGCGAATATACACCCAATAAATAACCAGCACAAGGGGTCATTTCGTGAACGTTGTAAATAACACTAACGCAATTATGTTTTCTTGGACAACGAACTATAATTCTTGTAAGAAAAGTGTACATGTGAGTGAGAGTTTTGTGTGAGCCTTTCATCGAACAACGAGGGTTGTTTAACTATGGTCACGATGTGTTGGGTTAACCCAACAATCATGTGATTACTATCAAAATCATCTGTCTAAATTTAAAATTAAAAAAAAAATGTTATAAAAATATTGCTTGCAATAAATTACTCGGTAAAGAATAAAACATATTGAAATATGATTTTTTAAATTGAAAGAAAATATCAAATTGACCTGCAAATGAATTTTTTTGATATAAAAAATTCAATTTATGTATTAAAAATTAATTTGAGATTAAAAAAAAACTTAATAACTTTTTACTATAGAATTTATATTTGACTGTAAAAATTTTTTTTAATATTTAAATTAATTTTTAAATTAAAAAAGATTTTTTTAAATAGACAATAGTGGACAAAAACTTTGCCCACTCATCCTAAGCTCAAAAATTATTTTATTTGTAAACTATAAAGACTAAGTTGAAGCCCTTTAAAATTCAAAAAGATGATATTTTTTATTTTTTCTATTCTCGTAATTTTTATTGATGAAAAATTTAATTGTTGATATTTTTTTTAATTTAATTGTAAAAAGACTATTGTATGATTAATTATAATTACACAATCGGGACAGACTTCTTGTTAAGTAAAAAAATATATTAAAAAAAAACGGCAGTATACAGACGACAGAATGGCAATTACTAATGAAGTAATAACATAAAAATAATAATTTTTTTTTATTGTATATAAAAATGAAATAAAAAAATAAAAAACCTTGAGAAAACAAGATAACTCCGATGAAAAAGATTTTACAAAGTCTCTAAGGAGAATAAAAAAATAAAGGTTTTATTTCATTTTTTTTTATCAGCTCGTATATCAGATGAATTAATCCAATCATGTAACATCATTTAAAAAAAATGAAACAACCACTTGATAGTTTTGGCAGTTAGGCCCTCATGATAACAAAGCCTAAAATATTAATAGATAAAAAATAATAAGAATTTAAAAGCTATAAATGGGGTTTTTTTTTAAAGATAGCTTAAAAAAATGGAATATAATTCCAAGATTTGAATTTTTCGTTTAATTAAAAACTGCTCTACTCGATGATAATTAAAACCACCCTACCGATGAATATGATATTTATATTTAAATAAGTTTGTTAATTAATTAAAACAAATGAGAAATTATTTTATAAAAATTTTAATATTAAAATCGCTACTACTATTATTATTATTATAAAAAATTAATTAACAAGTTGAATTTAGATGGCTTGACGAGAACGACTTTTGTTTGAAGCAAATTGCAATATTACTTGAGAAAGGGGGCTAAAGAAAATAGGGTAAATGCCCCTTGTGTATTACAAGCGAATTTTCATGTTACTTTTAAAGAACCTCATTCAAATTATTATGCAACAGTGTGACTGTTTTACTCACAACTCTCTGATATTTAAAACAAAACTAATGAAACGTACGATCACCCGAGTGTATAGAACAAGCTCAATAATCCAGCTGTCCTTCATGAATATAATTATTATTAACACACCAACGCCTTTATTACTTGGAAATTTTCTATTTTTAAACAATAATCATTTAAAAAGTCATAAAAATCAGACTGTGACAACGAAACAAAAAAGCTATTAGATTTTCAGTTGCTAATTCAAATATTAATTGTTTTTTGGAATCATTTTATATTTTGTTTGAAAATACATATTAATAAGCAAATATTTTTACGAATAAATCAAAAAACTGTTGAATTTTTTACAATTTGTAGGAAAAAAATTGGATGAAAATATTATTAAATTAAATTTGAAATTTCAATTGAATTTTGTGCTCATACCTTTCACTTGTGCTGATACACAAAAAAGAATTAAAAATTATTAAAAAAAAAAAAAACTGGATTGCCAATGACTCGATAATAAAAATTATTATTTTTTTTTTATCATTTTTTATGGTTAACCACAATGTTACTGTCATTGACGACATTTTAATATTTATTTATAATAAAATTAATAAATTGAAATTAAAAAATTTTTACTTTGCAAAATTATTATTATTTATTTTTGTAATAATTTTTTTTTACTTTTTATTTAAAAATTTTTATAAGAGTTGCATATATGCAACAGGTTTTTTTTTTTATTTTTTCAATCCTTTCACTTTTATCTTTTATATATGCTGATGATAATGACGATGATATGCAAACTCATGTATTTTTAAGAATATAAATTAGATCAATCATAAAATTAGTCAAGTGAATTACAATCAATTTATATTTATTTCAAATAATATTGATAAATATTCTCTTTTTATTTATAAATATCAAGAATATAAATTGCCTTTCCGTTATAATTTTTATTCTCAAATTTTAAATCACACAAATTGTCTAAAGTCATATTTAATTTTCAATAATTTTAGCCATGAAATCATGTGGTTATTTAAATTGATCCTTTTCCTTGAAATGAGCTTCTCAATTTTTTTTTTATTATTATTGTAAATTCAACTCTTTAGTTTCTCCTTTTATGAGCATTTAAATGAAAAATGAGTCATCGACTTGAATGTTTGTATCGTCTTCACGACACTTTTTCAGTTATCTCTTTGAAAGAAAAAAAAAAAAAGGACCAGACGATTTGCATGATATCCGTCGAGACATACTCTTTTTTTAGCAATAAAAAACAAAATAAATAAACTAATGTGTATAATGATTCTTAAAGATCCTTGCCAATACCAAATATAATTTTTTAAATTTAAAAATATTCCTGTTATTCACAATATGATCCTCTTTCTCGATTAAAAATTGAATATAAAAAATAAAATTATTACAACTATTATTAAAATAATTTTATGCGTATGAAGAATTTTTTATTTAATTTTTATGAATTGCCTCTGTATCGCATAAAATTTTAATGTAAAAATAATATAATAATAATAAAAAAATAATGAAACAAAGAAAGATGATGTTAATCGAGGTTAATGGAGATGCCAAATTGAAGGTATATATTATTTCGAGGCTTCTTTATTGCAAGACTTGCAGCTGATGATGCTTCTTCAGCCAAATTTAAAGACACAACAGTAAAAGCATCGAAAAAATAAAATGAAAAATAAAAAAAGCTATATATAGAATGAAAATTGAGGAGAAAAAAAAAACAATTAAGCACACTGAACAGCTGAAAAGTCCATTTTTTTATCATAAAAAAGATAAAAATATAAAATGGATTTTTAGAGAGTAATTGCTATGAAATGTACAAGGTTTATGCAAATCTACATTTATTTAAAGCCACTGTAAATTTATTGGTTTATTTTTTATTATCAAGCATGTTTATACATAAATGCCTGCATTATTTTCAATGGATATATGACGATTTGAAACTAAAATAAGACATTTGCCAAAGGATTATGCGTTGAGGTTGTTTTATTTTTTAATTTTAGTTTACGACAGGATTATAAAACCACTTGAGGTGGTTTTTTATAATCGTTAATATAACGAGCGTTTAAAATTGTTACAAATTTATTTATTCGTTTTTTTATTTGGATAGTTTGAGTAGTCGAAATGTTCATCGTCGAAATAAACTGATTATTTTTTATTTTTTTAGAGGGTAAAATGAGTCAATTCATTTACTTAATTTAAAAAAAAAGTAAAAACTTTGGGAGGTTTTTATTTTTACCGGGTCAACAAGTAGAAAAAAAAAAATTAGATATTAATTGTGACAAATTTTTAGACTTTGTTTGGACAAAGTTGTTAATAGTTTTGCTTCTCATAAAACACTCTCGATTATTATTGAAAAACTTGCTCTTTTTAACTCTTTTTTTTTTTTGTCTTTAATTTTGGCAAATATATCAATATCATATACAAGCATCGCGTGATGTGCGTGATATAAAATGTAAAAAGAAATTAAAAACAAATAAACATAAATAAAATCCAAGCATCAGACAAAATGAGTTGTAAATAATATTATTTTATATTAAAATGATTTATTAATGAAATTGAAAGTTGTTATTAGTTAAAGTTAGTATTTATTTAACTTTATATACTTGATCTTGCTTTTTATATTTCTTTTATTTCAAATTATTTTTTCTTTCCTTTTTCCATTGGGTACATGAGTTTTGCATCAAGTGGGGCGATTTCGCTTAGCCACAAAAACTCAACAGTAATCTGATCTGATGAGAACATTCCCGTGAGAATTCATTATTTTTATATTTATTTTTTAAATATTCAAAATTCAATCGACATTTTACACGCGTATAAGTTGAAATGCAAATTTAAAAAAAAAAACCCGAAGAATGTCTAAAAAATCACGTCATAAATTTTATAAATTATTAGGTTTTTTTGTTTTTTTGTTTTTTTTTTCATATAAAAATAGAATCTTCAGATTAAAAAAAAAAAATTTTTTTTTTCTAGATATATTGAATGATAGTCATTGGTTATTTGACAGGTGAATTCATATTAATGTGAATTTAAGCACTGGAATTTATTTATCCCACACACAGAACTATTGAAAAAAAAAAAAAAAAAAAACTTGTCATTTTCAGATAATCAAATATGAAAACAACAATAAAAATAAATTACCTTGAATCAACGAGCATAATTCAACAACTAATGTATCATTATTTATAAAAATATAATTTTTTTTTAAAATTATTAAATTATATTAATTACCTCAGCCTTGACAAGTCTCTTCGACAACGGATTTGCCATAATAGGTAGACATAACTATCCAATTATTCCAAAAATTCATAAGCAAAACTATTATATATAAAAAAAAATTTAATAAAAAATAAATAATTTAATTAACAACAATATTATAAATCCAATATCATCAAAAATTGGCACAAATTTATAATATTTTTTCAAATCACAAATCATAATCACTTTTTTAATTTAAAAAATAAAAATACTCACTAAACTTTCTAATCGCGATATTCAACTTTTACAATAAATTAATAATAATTATTATAGTTTTACTAATTAGCAATATAAATTAGCTAAATTATTTTACGTTAAATTATCAGGCAAAAATATGATCACAGTTTAAAGACGCACGACACAATGCTGAAAGGCCGAACCAAGGTATACTGCTAACATAACACTTCCTTTTTCTTGCATGTGGGCCCCCTTTTTCCCCTGCCCCACTACCATCATCATCATCATCATCGTCATCACCATCACCATCACCATCACCATCACCATCATCACCATCATCAACATCAACATCATCACCACCAACACCAACAATTTCCCAAATAATAAAAATAACAAATTTTCATTTATTTAAAAATTCAAATTTGTTTTTTAAAATAATTTTTACTATTTTTTATTGTAATAAAAAAATATTGGCTAAATGTCAAATGACAGACAGACAAGCTATACAACCATGAAGAAGCCCCACAAGAAAATCGGATTTAAAATTGTTTTTTTATCTAATGATACAGTGGCACAGTGATGCACGATATTGTTAATGTTTAAAAGTCACGTCAAAGGAAAAATTCAAAATAAATTGTAAATATTTATATGAAATTGTTTTAATAATAGAGATTATGTTGATGATCATTTGATGGAAAAAAAAAATGATAATTGTATTTTAAATCATTGAAAATTGTCACCTTCAAGTGAATTTTAAACTTCACCTTGACAAAGACAATGACAACAACAACAGACGAGAGAAAAGATGGTACTGTTGGATTTGATCCTGACTTGATTCTTTACCAGCAATATCACCATGCTGTGTGGCCCCGAAGGGCACATATCGTTACTTTCTGCATCTTTAATGTCTCGTCCAGTTTCCTCTTTAACTCTTTTTATTTTTAAATCCAAAGCTTCCTTTTTTTTTCTCTTTATTTTTTGTTATTTTCTATATATACACCAGGATATACCACTAACCACATGATCATGATCACTTGTAGTAGCACGATTGTGTTTGGTGATATCCTGAGACAACATTTACTGATATACCAAGACCAAGTAAAAATATAAAAAAGTAATGATACTATTTTTTTATGTTTGTATTTTTGTTGTCTTTGTTGTACTTTATATGAGGTTGTAGAGAAAAAAAAAACAAATTGTTTGTTCTTTGTGTGGATTGTCGAATGGTCAATGTGGATGTTCATAAACGTTTTGTGAAGCTGTGGTTCATTCGCCTGTCTGGAAAGCTGCAGCGAACCGGTTATTTTATTGGGAACAAAACCCCTAAAAGACCTCTAGATGACATCAAACCAAAAAGTTGGAAGTATTTAATGTTCATAATGTTATTATTATTTTTATACTTGATTTTTGATTTATTTTTATATTTTTTTTTCATAAATAAATCATCGAATCATCGTTGAGATCTTGTGATATTAATTTGATGTACATTGAGAATTCACTGTTATGATATTAAAATTGATTTTTCGAAGGAGATAACATACACTTTTTTTTCACGCAAATTTTAAAAGATAAAAATTGCTGATGGTTTATTTGATAATCGCGATGTTTTTTTCTTGAATCAGATAATTAGGTAAAAAATATATCAACGAGTTTTTTTTTTTTATTAAAAATCAATTAAACATTCATTTTTCTTTTTACAAGAATTTTTCATGCTAAAAAATTGCTGATGTTAATTTTATTTTAAATTAGATGATTTCATGTTTTTTTTTTTAATTTTAAAAATCAATTAAGGGGACACGAATAATGATTCTAACTTATTTAATTTTGAAACTAGCCAACTGTTGAAAACGTTTGAATATTGTATCAACTGTTGATAAAAAACCTAAAATTGATAAATAAATTTTCTCTTTGAAATAACTCTGGCCAATAAAAATATTGATAAATAATTTATAATTAATAAAAACAAATTAAATAAATAATTAAAATAAAACAATTATTGCAACACAAATAAATTAAAAAAAAAAAACTTTTATATTCAAGACAAAAAGCCTATTATTTATCGATTATTACTGGGAATGAGGATAAACATTATGTTCTCATCTTGATTACACAATATAAGAGCCAAAAAATAAAAATTGTTATTATGCAAAAGCACCAGGTTGATGTAATGCAATCAAGCTGGCTAATTATTGTGCTAGTAAAAATACAAACTCATCATGATCTTTGTTTCATTAAAAAAATATTAATATAGTAGAAATAAAATTCATTAAATTATCAATCTAAGCAAATAATAACAAAATAAAACGACAGAACGAATTGTTAGTATTTTTATTTAATTTTTATCAGCAAAAAAAAAATAAAATAAAAAATGGGAAAACAATAGAGGAAAGGATATATTAAAAGTCTTATAACCAGGTATTATTTTAGTATTTCCGAGGCATGGTCAGTGATCACCCGAGTGTATAGAACAAGCTTAAAATCACCAGCCGCAACCTGGGGAAACAACAAACATCAGGGGGGCCTCGACATATCATTGGAAACATTGAAACTTTCAGTTTACGTTGCGCGATCGAACAAACTGGCTGGGTATTCAATATAATAAACAATAAATAATAATTTTTAATTGATAAATTTCATTAATATTATTCTCATTATTTTAGTGATATTTATTTTGATATAATTTGTATTTTTACTTGCATTATTGACGTTTATTAGAATTTTTGTTTTGTGATTTCGTTGGTTGCTATAAACAATTTAAATGGATTTTTAATTACTAATGTGTTAAAAATTATTTTAATCTTGGTAAGTTTTATTTTTTTTAATTAACTTCATTATATTGCACAACTTTTTATGTCAATCATTGTCAAAAGATTATTCATACAAATCAACTAACATGCAATTTATAATCCATCAAAAATAATATTAATTATTTGAAATTGCTACTGAAAAATATAATTAATAAATAAAAATATAATAATTTGTTTTCTAATGTTTAATTAAATAATTTTAATTTTATATTTTTTAATTAATATTGACTGTATTTTTTTATTTAAAAAAAAAATAATAATAAAATCCACTAAAATTATGTTTTTTAGTTTTTTTATTTTGTGAAATTTGGGTATTGTTTTTTTTTTTTTTTTTTGGTTATTTTTTTTTAACATCACGCAATAATTTTATTTTGTTCATAAAAATGTATATTTGTAAAAAAAAAAAAAATTATTATTAGAGGGTTGTTGGGAGATACAGGCACCAGACGGTCAAAAGAATATATAATACATCGCGGTGTTATATCCCGTATGGTTTCGAGGTCTTTTATTATTATTTTTTCCTATCATTCAAAGGGGAAACACGCATGGCAGGTGTGGGAAATGACGTCACACTATTATTTAAGCCAAAAAAAAGTATAAATATATGTATGTATATCAGAAATACAAAGTATATATCATATTGATTTCAAATTTATTGGAGAGTTTCACTCTTAAAAATAGATAAATTGTTAAAATCTTGGTGGTAACTTAGGCACTGTCTAATTGATAATCAAGTGTTTATCTTATTTCCTGTCCGGATGTCCTCGGTCTACCAACCTGCTGGAGGAATTGCCAATGAGAAAGTCCCCCAGCATATATATTTATAAATCATCAGATATAACTTGATATTTTGCTTTGAAAAAATTTATTTGCATTTATTTTCCAGCAGCAAAAACTGGTCATAACGAGACATAATAATTTTTTTGGTCAACTACTTTGTTAGACAATGTAAATTAAATTAAGTATTGAAAATTATTCATTAATTTTCCTAATGTCTTAATTTACTATCCTTAATTCAGTGAAAATTTTTTTAGGTAATTTGTAATTATTCATGCAAAAAAATGAAAAAATTTCAAGTGTCCTATTTTTATTGGCTTTTGCCTATTTATTTATTTGAATTAAATGATGATAATATATTGCATAGCTCTCACTTGGGAAAAATAAGAAAATAGGAAAAACTGGATCATCTGATTGATCACTTTTCCAAGAAAAATCCAGTCAGATGTGTTTTTAACGAGAACATGAATTTTTTTAGTTGATAAAAAATGATTGGAAAGTACTGATGACAAAAATATAATAATACTTATTAGATATTCAAGTATACGACCTAAATATTTTCTCGGAAATCATGGCTTTTTGTTTTATTTTATTCTTTAAAATTAACTTAAATTTTAATTGTGTAAGCATGATTCCATAATGAAAGTGAATCACATTGCACAAGCTATTGCACTCATTATCATCATCAAGATTCTCATTGTTTGTAAATCTTTGAATAGAGTATTATATTAAATTTGTTCTAATTCACTTTTAATTTATAACAATAAAAAAATAATAATAAAAAATAAAAACAACACGAAAATGCAAACTTGCATTTTGTCAATTTATTTTATTTTAATTTGTTGACAGTGTATCATCAGCCTTTCACTAAAATAAACTTGTCGTTTTAATCTCGACGTATTTAAAATATAGTAATTATTTTCACCAGCCAAGTTAATCCTTAGTCTTGACATTGTGTCGGTAGAAAAATTAAGAAAGCGTTTCGAATCGAAAAACAAAAAAAAAAAAAAAAAAAAAGATGCGACTTTAAATTTAGAATATATTATTTTTTATTTTATTTTTTAATGGAATTTTAAAACACATGTAATATTTTAAATTAATGTAATTATATAGTGTACCTATTGAATTATTGAAATAATAATTTTTTTTTAAAAATTATTATTAAATATTGCGTGAATTTAATGTTCAAATGTTGACATAGCGTGCGCAAGCAAAGAGCGCTTACGTGCGCCAAGTATCAGGAAAACATACAAGTGAATGTTTTTAAATGAAAAATAATTCCCCTCATCTTTTGTATTGAATGATTCATCATTTAATCTATATAATTATCAATCTAATAAAAAATTTGCCCTACAAATAATAAACTGATGAAACATCGCCAACATTTGAAGAAAAATCATATTTTTAAATTTTTGATTTTTAAAAATTTATTTAAATTTGTTTTATTACAAAATTAATATGTAAAATTTATTTATCAAGCAAATACATAGACAATGAAATTTTTTTTTTCCATTAAATATATATTTACAGTATCCCCCATCAATGTGATAAGATATCCATTAAAAAAATTAGAAAAAAATACGTAACAATTGAGATTACGAAACAGTTAAAATTATACGGTTACTTAAATAACATAAAATAGTATTGAATAATAAAATTGAATATAATAAAAATTTCAAGATCATATTTGCTTTATAAATTAATCACAATTTTAAATCTTCAAAATAAATTTGAAACAATAAAAGTGAAAGTGTTGCTTTAATTTATTTTTTGAAATATTTGAAAATGTTTTTTTTTTTTGGGAAATAAAATTATTCAATTCAGTGAATATTTCGATGAAATAATAATATAAATTTTAAATATTATCAAAAAAATATGTGTGTACAGTAAAAAGTAAAAGGATTATAATATTTTTGTTGGAAAAAAAATAGAATTATTTTATTCGTTGAACATAATAAGTGAGTGAATGATCGAGAACATTAAATCGGTTTTGTGATTAGTTCCAGTATCTGATTAAAAAAGCAGAGAGTACAACTAGGCAAAACTTTTCTCCAATCGATTATTACTTCCGGTGATTTATTTTATTTTTAAACTTAGCGCCTTTGGCTGTATGATGAATACAAATGAGAGACAAATGTGCAATGGGAATATAAAAAAAACTAACTGCAGCATCACTGTGTAATTTAAAATAAAGTAAAGAAATTAGCCTGATTTTTATTTTAATATTTTATATATATATTTTTCTTGTTTCAGAAAGTGATAATGGAGTCTGGTGGAACATTAAAATCACCTGGTTAATTAGCTACGATTCAAAGAACCCAATTAGTCAGTCAACCAATAAATTTGTGAGAAAAAAATTTCAATTTTAAATTTAAAAATAAAATTAAATCATCGAAATATATCTGAATTTTTTATATTTTTACAGAAACAAAATTATGCCATCAACTAGTCATAAATGGTGTAATTAAAAATGAAAATAAACACTGATAATGTGCATTCTAAATATTCAGGAAATAAGATTTTTAAATTTTTTATATTTTTATGTATTTCGAAGCTTTGTAATGCTCAAAATCATCCACCACAATTTATTATTGATGGACAAAATGAAATTGTTGTCAAGGTTAAAGAGGGTCAAGAAACACCAGTTGGTATGTCAATAATTTTACATATTAAATTATTTATAATAGTTAATTATTTTAATAAATAATAAACTACATAAATGAATTTTTTTTACAGGTAAATTAATTCACACACTGACTGGATATGATAAAGATGGTGATGCATTAATATTTGGAATAAAACATCAACCTGGTGCCGATGTAATAAAGCTAAAAAATACTGATAAAAATAAAGCCTACATTTACCTCAATAAATTACTAGACAGAGAAGTAAGTTAAAAATTAAAAAAAAATACATTACAGCATAATTAAAGTGTAAAAGTATGTAAATATGCTATTTTTATTTGAAATTAAATTACGGAACGTTTCGTGTTTAATACGTCACAAGTAAGAGAAAATTATCGTAGCGTAAACGGGACCATCTGCCTTCCTGGGCATCGTGACCGTTCCACTTGGCTTGCACTGGTTGCCAATTGAATTACCAAGACAACCATGTACATATTTATTTTAAAATAAAAATTGCAATTGCAATAATAATAATCCAGTAATAACATCAACAACAAAGGTCAACAAATATATAAAATTAAATTCACACAGTCAAATAAATAGTGACATTGTTAATCCAAATGAATTAAATGAACAA
Organism: Aphidius colemani; assembly: GCA_030523065.1. Lineage (NCBI taxonomy): Eukaryota > Metazoa > Arthropoda > Insecta > Hymenoptera > Braconidae > Aphidius > Aphidius colemani. Next base: position 26,151 of record JAPYYR010000655.1, read on the forward strand.
ATAAATAAATAACTAGACCATGATAATGAAATGTATTTATTATTTTTTAGATACGTGATGAATATTTATTGATACTAACACTAACTGACAACAAACTTGGCGATGGAAATTATATTGAGCAAAGTTTTTTACTACTTGTTGAAGATATCAATGATAATATACCAACATTTCTATCTCATCCAACAACATTGACTGTTAAAGAAAATTCAGGGCCAGGTAAATTAATAACAGTTGAAGCTATTGATGCTGATGAAGGGGTACATGGACAAGTTAATTATCAACTACAAGAGCTTGATGGTGACAATGATGTATTTAAGATAACAAATATTAATGGCAAAGGTGTTATAAGTCTTGTTGGTCAATTAGATTATGAAAAAAAATATTTATATCAATTACGAGTACTTGCAACAGATCGTGCCATCAGTGGAACGGTATGTTAACAAGTGGATCATATGGCTACTGTTGTCCTTAATTTAATATGAATTTTTTTGTGTGTTAAAATTGATATTTATATTTTTTAGATTAATACTGGAACAAGTGCTATACTGGTCAAAGTCCAGGATGTTGAAGATCAACCACCTGAGTTTATTGCCATGACACCAGTTGTTAGAATAAGTGAAAATGCCAAGATTGGTACTTCAGTTCTTCAAGGTTTGTTGATGAAGATTTATTGTATGCATTAAGTGTAAGACAAAATTTATAATTTATATTTTTTTTATTTAGTTAGAGCTATTGATGGTGATAAGGGAATTAATAATCGAGTAGCATACAGTATCATTGATGGACCTATTGATTTATTTGGAATAAATTCAAATACTGGTGTTGTATTTACACGAGCACAACTTGACAGAGAAGCTGAAGATAATTATGATGGTACATTTATCATAAAAATAAATGTTAAAGAAATAACAACAACACAAACAATAACAAGTCCAACAGTAACAACTGAGGTGACAATAATTTTAACAGATGTTAATGATGAAACACCAAGATTTCGCAGTGATTATTATACTGCTGAAATTAATGAAAATGCACCATACAATACACCAGTTAATTTTATTGGTAATTCAATACCAGAAATATATGATCATGATTTAGGAACAAATGGTACATTTAAAATGTATATCAAAAATGATGGTGGACGTTTTGAAATAACACCATCACGTGGAATTAATGAAGCACCATTTTTAATTCGTGTTAAAAATTCAATGAAACTTGATTATGAAGAAGCATCAGTTATTAATTTTACTCTCGTTGCTGAAGAAATTGTTAATATTAATCCAAAAAAAACAAGTGTACCAATAACGATATTTATAAAAGATCAAAATGATAATTATCCAGAATTTGCAAAAGATATTTATGAAGTTAACATACCAGAAAATTGTGATATTGGTACAACTGTTGCATGGATACAAGCAACTGATTATGACAGTGGTAATTATGGTACACAAGGTATTAGATATACAAATTTAGGTGGAAGTATTGCATATGCATTGAAATTTAATTTAACAAGTGGTATTATAACTGTTAAAAATACAGGACCAGGTTTTGATAGAGAACTTGTATCACGTCATTATTTAACAGTTGAAGTACGTGATGATCTTGGTAAAGGTAATAGAAATACAGCTCAACTTGTTATTAATATTGATGATGTTAATGACAATGCTCCAGTATTTTTACAAACAAAATATGAAGCTGTACTTTTAGAAAATAAAAATGAATTTGAATCACCACTTGTTATTGAAGCATTTGACATTGATTTAAATGGAACTAAAAATAGTCAAATAGTATATTCAATAATAAGCAATGAATTTACAAATAATTTTACAATTGATACAAAGCATGGAATAATTAAACCAACTGGTCCAATGGATTTTGAGGCTTTATCGATAAGCAAAGGACACAAAGAAACATCTGTACGTCAATTAAAATTAATAGTAAGGGCACGTGATTTAGGAACACCAAGTTTAAGTTCAGATGCACCATTGACGATTTATTTCAATGATGTTAATGATAATACACCAATATTTGAACAGTCATCATATCAAACATATATCAGAGAAGATTTACCTGGTGGTACAAGTGTAATACAGGTCAGAGCATGGGACAGAGATTTATCATCACCAAATAATAAATTAGTATATCGTATTCAAAGTGGTGCACATGATAAATTTATAATAAATCCAGAAAATGGAATTATAAAAATAGCACCTGGATCAAATTTAGATCCTGATTTAACATCACCAAAAACAATTGTTTATTTATTAACAGTTGTTGCCATTGATAGCGGTAATGAAATACAAAAATCAGCTGAAGTTATTGTTAATATAACAATTATTGATGTCAATAATAAACCACCAATATTTATTGATCCAGGAACAGTATCAATTCATGAAAATACACATGTTGGAGCTTATGTACATCGTATTATTGCAAATGATCCTGATACTGCACCAAATTTACGCTACAAAATTGATCAAAATACATCAGAAGCAAGAAATGAAGAAGGTACTATTATTAAAATACAAGAATATAATTATTTATCAGCATTTGAGCTAAATGCTGTTGATGGATTATTGAGAATTGTTAAGCTAATTGATCGTGAAAAAGTTGAAACAATAAGACTTGGTTTAATTGTTGAAGATCTTGCTGCTGTTAAAGGTAAACAAATATCATCAGCAATATTAAATATAATTATTAAAGATGAAAATGATAATAATCCGAAATTTCGTCGTCCATTTTATCGTCGTTCTGTTACGGAAAATAGTAAAAATGGTGTACATATTGCAAGTATTGTTGCTGATGATGCTGATAAAAATCGTACAATAACATATTCAATGGAAAGTACAAAAGAAATATTTGATCTTGTTAATTTAGATCCTGAAACTGGTGAAATTGTTGTGTCAAATAAAATTGATCGTGAGACATATTCATGGTTAAATTTTACTGTAAGAGCAACTGATTCTGGTATACCACCAAGATCAAGTTTAGCTGAAGTATATGTTCAAGTTTTAGATGAGAATGATAATAATCCATATTTTATAACGGACATTGTCAATATAACAATAATGGAAAATTTAAAAATTGGCACTGAAATAGCAACAATACAAGCTAAAGATCCAGACAATGGTGATTATGGAAAAATAACATATCTACTTGATCGTATATCATCTCAGGGAAAATTTAGTATTAATCCAGACACTGGAATTTTAACAGTAGCTGATATAATTGATAGAGAAATAAAAACAAATTATTTATTGATTATTGAAGCATGGGATAATTACCATTTTGGTTACACAGCTGGAGAAGCCAGAAATGCCTTTAAACAAATTGAAATAATAGTCAATGATGTCAATGATAATTCACCAAAAATTGACATGACACAAGAGTGCATAACAATATCAGAATTTCATGATTTAAAAGATATAATAACAACAATAAAAGCACACGATGCTGATGATCCATTGACTAAAAATGGAAGAGTTTTATTTAAAATTTTATCTGGTAATGAGTTGGGTTTATTCAGCATTGAACAAATAAATTATTGGACAGCTAAAATTAAATTAATAGCATCATTACAAGGTTTATTTGGCAACTATTCATTAAATATTGAAGCACGTGATTTAGGAACACCTTCTAATAGTGATAAAAAATTATTAAATATATGTGTAACTGATTACAATGATAATCCACCAATTTTTATAAGCCCACAACATAATACAACAATAAGAGTACCGGAAAATATAACAATTGGTTCATCAATAATTCAAGTTGAAGCTAGAGATGCTGATACTGGATTAAATGGTGAAGTACATTATCGTTTGAAGCAAGATCTTGCTGGTCATTGGCGTACATTTTCAATTGATGATAAAAATGGTAATATAACTGTTCGACATTCACTTGATCGTGAAACACAAAAATTATATGAAATAAGAATTGAAGCATATGATCTTGGTACACCAACATCATTAACAAAAGATTTAGATCTTATTATTTATGTACGAAATATAAATGACTATGAGCCACAATTTTTAGTTAATTTATTTGAAGTTGTATTTACTGAAGAAAATATACCGGGCTCTGAAATATTTACATTACCAGAAACAATTGATCGTGATGAAGTGGATGAATTGGATGATCCACCAACACAAGTATGTTATTTTATTGTTGGTGGAAATGAAGATGGAAATTTTATTTTGAATAATTTAAATCACACTTTAACAACAGCTAAAAAATTAGACAGAGAACAACAAGATGAATATTCATTATTGATAAAAGCAACTGAAGATTGTAATAATGTACCAGCAAATAAAAGTTTTTTTGAGGAAGATGATGATACATTGTTGAAGGTCACTGTTAAGATAAGTGATATCAATGATAATCCTCCGAAATTTACAAGTGATGTATTTACTGGGGGTGTTACAACAGAAGCTGACTTTGGAACTCAATTTATGTTTATCAAGGTAATTTTTTTTGATTACCAATTGATGGAAAATATATAAAATTTCTAATACAATTATTCTATTTTCAGGCTATTGATTTGGATACTGGTGATAATGCAGCAGTTAGTTATTATCAAGTCGGTAAAATACAAATGACATTAACCGAAGGACTTGAGGATATAAAACTTCAGCCATTTCTTATTGATCGACTGACTGGTGCTGTTTGTTTAAATTTTGATCCACAACCAAGAATGAAAGGCTATTTTGATTTTATGGTATATGCTAATGATTCTGAGGGTCTTCATGATACAGCACGTGTATTTATTTATTTATTACGTGAAGATCAAAGAGTGAGATTTGTATTACGTCAACATCCTCTTGAAGTACGTAATAGAATTGATGTTTTTCGTGAAATATTGGGTAATGTTACTGGTGCAATAATAAATGTTGATGAATATAAAATTCACGAAAATCACAATGGCTCGGTTGATCGTACTAAAACTGATTTATATATTCATCTTGTTGATAGACGTGATAATTCAATTCTTGATGTATCACAAGTACTTGAATTAGTTGATAAAAATATTGAAAAATTGGATAATTTATTTAAAGATTTTAATGTATTAGATACACAACCAGCTCAAGCATTACCTATTGTTCATTATGAACAAGCTGCAATGACATTTTGGCTACTTGCATTGACATTATTTTTAGGTGCATTATTATTATTGTGTATTACATTGTGTTTATCACAAAGAGCATCATTTAAACGACAATTAAAAGCAGCAAATGCATCAACATTTGGTACAAATGATACAGAATTTATTCGCGGTCCAGCAAGAGTTCCAAATACAAATAAGCACAGTGTTGAAGGATCAAATCCAATTTGGATGCATGCATATGAAAATGAATGGTTTAAAAGTGATGAATCATTTAGTCATAATTCAGAGAGAGATTCACTCGATGAAAATGCTTTAAATAATGAAGAAACAATTAATGATGGAAGAACTACTGATGAGAATCCATATTATACTCAACCAGAACAACCAACTTCTTTCTCGAGGTAAAAATAGCTTTTCTTTATTTTTTTTTTTCTTTCTTATCTTGTTTATATGTAAATAAATTATTAACAATTAATTTTTGTTTGTTTTTTCAGCGTAGATACTGAAACTGATAACCAAAACATTTACTGTCGCGAATCACAAATTTTTAAAAATCCAAATCCCATTCTCAACAATACACTTGGAAAAAAAATCGAGACAACTGAGTTGTAAATCTTTTTTTTTTTTTTTTTGTAAATATTTATTTATAATTTAAACGTACTATTTATATTTATTTAAAATATTTTCATGATTTAATGGAAAAAGTATTTTCATGCGAAAAATTGCTTATTTAAATCGGCACGTTTTATTATTTAGAAAAAAAAAAATAATAAATAACGTGTGTTTGTGTGTATTAATGTGTGTAGTTTTTTAAATAATAATAATAAAATTTTGTATGATTTGTATTTTGTAAGAAAAAATAAAAATATAAAAAAAAAAAAAAAACCATTAGCTAAAATTGACGTTTTAAATAAATGTAAAAAATAATTTTAATGCTCCAAATGACAACAAGTCTTATATTTACTTTGTAATTTTATTTTAATTTTTTATATTTTTCAAGTTTGAATGTTTTTGACGCTATTTTTTATGAGACCCTTATTCTTTTGTATACTTGATTCTGGCAAAGTTTAGTTTTCTCAAG
>JAPYYR010000656.1:0-49439 GCA_030523065.1 Aphidius colemani
AAAAAAAATAAAAAAAAAAAAAAAAAAAAAAAAAAAAAAAAAAAAAAAAAAAAAAAAAAAAAAAAGCTATATAAATAAAAGTATAAAATTATTTACAAGAAAATTAATCAAAATTTGCAACTAAAAATTAATTTATAAACGAAATTCTACTCTATTTTATCAAGTCAATTATTTTTAGAATAACAAAAGGCTATTTTATGATTATCAAAAGTAACGATTAAGTCAACAATTTATATTTCCAATTAATAATATAAATAGATGAATAAATAATTTCAAATTTCACTATAACAACTGCAGCTGATTAGACTCAATTAATTCCTAATTAAAATTAAAATTCAATGAAAAAAAAAATGCCTACAACAATAAGTATCTTGACCACCATGAAAGTAAAGGAAAAAATAAGTATTAAAATTTTTGTGACAACTTATCAAGTCAAGTCAATGTCCAAAGTAATAAAAAAAAAAAAAAAATGTATATAATTATATGACAATTGGTGTGTTATATTTTTTGCATCGATGCAGGTGTTACATAACACCTTGAATAATTTTAAATATATCCTTAATACAAAATATTAAATAAAAAAAAAAATAATAATTCAGAGGATATCTACACATATATAGACTACTTTGCGTGAGAAAATCGCGTGACTGCCTCCATACACAAACTATCTTATTATTTTAAAACTAATACATGTACCCTTCTTCTCTTTTTTTTTTCTAATCTCATTTTAAAGTATTAAAAACTCAATTTTTAAATTATTTTTTTACTCGATAATATTGTTTAGAGTTGTAAAATAAATAATAAATGAATAAAAGTAACGAGCTTCTCTATTTTTTTTAATAAGTCAAATTATTCTCCCGAAATATTTAAAATAATATAGCTGGACTATTTTTTTTTCTATAATAATAAATAATAGCTGTACAGTTTCAAGTTTATGAAAAAAAAATAAAAGAATATTTTTAATAATAATAATTTTTATGTACACAAATAAGTACATAAAGATTTATTTGCTTGAAGTAAACTGTTTTGTTACTTTATTTCATTCAACACTGTCAGCCAATAAATACTATTTAAGCAACTACAAAGCTCTCATTTCTGTTTATAAATAAATATCTGTATAAAAAAATAATATTTATTTATAAATTGTTGTTTAAAATTATAGACGTGTTGTACATCGATGAGTATATATTATTGACATATTATTAGCGAATCCAAATGAGGAAATATGTGTATATTTATGGCAATTATATTTTATGATTGAACAGACGAATTTAAAAATAAAATTACAAAAATAATATGTAATGGTAAAATTGTGGCAAATCAACATGCTAATATAATATTAAATACTTGGATCCACTTATTTCTCACTCATGTATTTATGCAACTATTTTTTTTAAATTTTTTTTGTTAAAAAAAGCTGGTTTTTTAAAATTCATTTTCCTGCAGTTATATGACGAGCAAATCTATGCATGAATCAATAATTTATTAAAATTTTTTCATACCTACAACTTTGACACGATTATATAATTTACAAACGTAAAGATTTTTTATTGTAACGAAAAAAAAAAATGTATTTTATAACAGTTGAAATAGTTATTCAAAATTGCAGCTGCAAGTTTAAAACAAAGTCAACAGTTTTTGTTTTAATTTTTAAAGACTTCCGGTTGACAAAATAATATTTAGTGTGAATAAATATCACGTCATTTATAAATATTTATATGTACTATTTTTTAATTGATAATTTTATATGAAATTGAAAAAAAAAATAATAAGAAATATCATTTTGTTTTTTTTCTTTCTTGTGACAAGTTGTAATGCTTCACGTCAATAAACTGTCATGAATTTATTTGCACGTAAATATATAAAAGGAAAAAAAAATGTCATAAAAAAATATATATTTATTAATATATGCAATGCATTATTGCGAAAACTATTACATCTCCCCTAAAATACACAAATTTTATGTCACTCGAGGTTTTAATAGAACGACAAAATTTCTTGGCAAAATTGTGCTCAATTTAAACACAAACCCATGAAAGAAAAAAATTTTTCTAATAAATTATTTACCAATTAATAAACAATTTAAAATTAAATTCAAAACGATTAAAATGTAGCTTTATATATTTAACTAAAAGAAAAATCTAATTAATTCAAAATCGATTGATAAATTTGTATGAGAAATAATTAATTTTCAAAGATTAAAAGTATGTTATTTCAATGAAGCTATTGATATAGCAACATTGAAAGACATGAAATACATGAATGCTTTTAACGTTGAATATATGCAATGACAATGTAGCAACTAATGTCAAGGAGAACCAAATATACCAACATGTATTTATGATTGCAAGTTGAGTAAATGCATTAAAGATAAATATGTGTGTTGGTGCACGTGCCACTTGTGTGTGCTTCTTTTTCCGATGACTTTGCCAACTAAACAGAACATTTTATGTACATATATTTCCACTCACTCATACTAATTTCATTTTTTTTTTATTACTAGCTAAGCTTGGCTCTTCAAGTCTTGTGTATATATAAAGTTACGTAAGCAACCGATAAATTGCCAACTTTTGTAGTTAAATTGTAGAACAGTGATATTCTCACGCGACATTATTCTACAATAAATTAAAAAACCAAAACAATTTTTTATTTAAAATTGATTTTATATTTTTTATCATACGTGATACTGTTGTTTAGTTAATAAATATTAATATTTTTATGACAAATCATTTATTGTTCATTCAATTATTGTTGTTGTCTTTGTTTTTTTGCAATAATTTTTTTTTATTTTTATTGTTTTACATTGTATTTATATAATAATCGATACCTAGTTTAACATTGCAAATACAGTAGCAATTATTTATGCTCATAATTGCTTGTAAATCATAATTTTACTATGGTTAATCAGCTACGCCAGTGGCTGACGCATTTTATTTTATAATATATTTATTTATAAGTTGAAATTTATATCACAAGAGATAGCCTACTTATCGGTGTTTCATTGATGATACCATTTTTTTTTATTTTCTAATTATCTTTGGACGATAAACTATTGATTTTGTTCTTTCAAGTTTCAATTAATGAATGCATTCATTTATATTTTTCTCTGTCAATCGTATAATATGATTGGCTGGTGATTTTATAACATTTTTTTTATTTCTAAATGATAAATGTTTGTCAACTTTATTAACCGCAATTTTTTTTTTATATTCATCAATTTATTAGCTGAGAATATATTTGTTGAGGAAAATAATATATTTCTTGAATATTTACAGTGACTTTATTGTGATGACGACAAAGACAACAGTCTTGGAATCAACAATTTTTTAATTTAATAAAAAATCAATATTTCATTGCTACTGTAATTTTTTTACGACAACTCATTATTTTACTTTGATATTTCACGAGATTTATTTAAAGTTTTAGCGATCGTTTTTTGATTAAATTTTTCGATAAATTTTATACAAAACAAGGCTCCACTTTTACAGTTGATATAGACTGCACTTTACTTATTCTTTTTATTCCAATAATGAAAAAAAAAACCTCGTAAAAGTTGAGAAGATTGAGTGAACAAAAAAAAAAAAAAAAGAAAAAGAGTTTTCTCAGTTAAACGCATAGCTCTTCTCTTGTGCATTAACACAACGGCCATAGAAAAGCCATGAAAAAAGTAAGGGCGTTTTATAGGTTTAAATCTGTTTTATATTCTTCAACGTATTTGCGATTACGAGGTTTGAGTATAGCTCTGATGCACAGTGAATCCTACCAGACAAAAGTGAAGAACAAAAATTTTATGTTCTTTAATATAAAAACTTGAAAAAAAAATTTAAAAAAACGAAATTTTCACTGATTTATAAAATGCATCATTTCCACGCCAATAACTTTTATTTAAATATTGTAAAATACTTGAATCATCAGTATGACCTAGAGAACTGAATAAAATTTTGAAGAAAAATTTATACATTGGATTATATAAAACCGTAACAAATATTTTCAATGGATATTATTGTAAAACTCGCGGTATGAGAACTACCTTGACCGCAATCATCTCTCAAAAGTGTGGTTGAAGCAAGAAAAAAAAGGAAAAAAAAAAAATACAGTTCCCGAAAAAAACATTAAAAAGTCACATAAAATATGAAATAGTAAGGGTGTAGTAACTGTCGTGGATATACATGGCATATCTTTTGATGCCACCGCCACAAAGTTAAACGAAAAAAATGAAAAGAAATAAATGTAATAAATAAAATAGTAAAAAAAACGTAATAAAAATTTTAAAAATCGAAGAAATATATAATAAATAAATTATAAAAAAATGAGATACACAGTTGAGAATATAAAAATGATCCGGAACTTGTCGCAAAGAATTATATACAAAAAAAAAAAAAAAGATCGGTCAGCAAGTCAATAGCAAAATAACTATACAAAAATGTATAGTAAAAATGTATCTCGTATATATATTTTTTTTCTTCTTCCGTTTCTTTCATAACCATGAACCGAAACCTATCGACCGTCATCAAAATGATCGTAAAAATCGTCGAGAAGTGCCATTAGGAAATTGGATATTGTTATGCTTGCAAACAAAAATATAAAAAAAAATAAAAAACTATGTGTAAGACCAGTTTGATAATAATCCAAGATGATGATTATTTAAAAAAAAAATAATTTTAAATGATAAACATTTTTATAATCTCCAAGTTAATAAAAAATATTAAATTATGAATAACATATTTTTTAATTTCATATAAAACTATTCTATTTCATAGTATAATTTTATTGAAGTGATAAATGTTTTTTTTTTATTATTAAAAATTTTAATGTACTCACAGGGGCTACGTGGTGGGTCTTTCTGGTGGACTACTTGAACTCGATTGTCCTCTGCCATTGATAACATGAGGATTTAATATATGTGGAATTTGTCCAAATTGTACACTTGTTGGTGGTGGTGCAAAGCCAATAAATGGTGCATGACCAACATAAGTTGGTGGCCCAACATTGCCAACAACACCAACTGGCCAATCATAACAACTATTACTGGTATCTTGTATGAGCCTTCGTGCCTTCCAGTAGGCCATTGCCCGAATCTCATCATTTGCTGTTTAAAATAAAATTAAAAAATTAATTAATCCAACAAAATAATAAATATTGCTAAAAGTTTAAATATAAATTCACATTTTTTAATAATACTAATGCTGCAAGTTGAGAAAAAAAAAAAAAAAACAGAAATGATGAAATTAAAAAAAAAAAAAAACTTTATTGTACTGGATATAAAAATGAAAATAAAAATCTTTTGAACTACATATGGGAGTGTATATTCCATAAGTAAAATTCAAAATGGCCGCGTTTGTGAGGCGTGGTTCACCATCGCGACGCCCGCGCTCTTTTGAATTTATTATTGTTATTTTTATCTACCCCTTTTTTTTGTTACCCTCAACACATTGGTTGGGTTTATTTTTATATATTTTTGGTTAATTATAATGCACATTTTAAAATCATTGTTGTGAAATTGTTTATAAATAACAGTGTTGGTTCTCGGTGGAGATGATGATGATGATGATGGGTCTGAATGATGTTGGAATACCTGTTGTAAATATTATTAGACAACTAATTGGTTATGCTTCTACATCAGTTAAAAATGATCATAAAAAAAAGCTATGATGATAATAAAAAAAAATGTTAATAAGTGACCAGCAGTCGCTTCATTCTTAATGACTAATGAGAAACGTCAGAAAACTTTTGCCAATTAACGTAGATGCTGATCCGGAAAGTTTTACGATATACCTCTGTTTATGCCTCTTGCACAGTTACATATGTGGAACGAAAGAGTAAATATTAAACTATAAAAAAATCATAAATATATATAAATAAATAATAATATTTGTTGCTAAGTATAAAAGAAAATTTTAATTTACGAGAAAATTGTAACGTGTTTATTTTTTTTTCGTATGGAAAATACATTATTTTGTATTTTTTTGATTGTTGATTGAATATTTTAGAAAAAGGAAATAATTATTTTGGATTTTTAAAGTTAGATTGATAATATTTATAATATTATTATGAAAAAGATTTTAATTGTTATGAGAAGAATTGAATGCACCTGTTCAACTAATTTTACAATTTTTTTTTTGTATTTTTTTCTTAACAAATTATTTCAATAGTGTCTTGAAATAAATGGAATAATTTGATAATAAAAAAGATTTATGTAAAATAATATAATAAAAAATATAAAAGAAAATTAAAAAGAAATAAAAAATCACCTGTCGAGGTGAAGCTATTATTACCTGTGCATTTATATAAAATTTTTAGGGTCAAAATATCAAACAGGCAAGATATTTGCTTATTATTTTTGATTGAAAAAGTTAATAATAAAGTGTAGAATTTTTATAAATAGAATAGCTATTGATGAAACCATATGTAATTATCAACTCAACAGTAACCTTTTACACAATCTATTTGACCATAATAATATAGTTTATCAAAACTCTTGAGAATTTGAATATGAGAATTTAATTATTTTGTGTTATTTAATTTGTATTATTTAATTTTCAACACAAAATAATTAAATTCTCAAGTATTTTAATAAACTATTATGATGGTTAAATAGATTGTGTAAAAGGTTACTGTTAAGTCGATAATTATTATTGAAAATATAATAGAATATAATGAAATATTTAGAAGAAAATAAAGAGGATATCAACAGACTTTCTTTTGGCATTTACAAAGTTTTCGAAATTAGTGTTTTTTTTTTTGTTAAAACTTTTTTGGAATCCCTACCTTAAAGTTCCAACACCTCTGGTGGTACTGAGAACAAATCTTCAATGTTGTTTATCTCAATAATCAATTAATAGTTAAATGATTACTTAAAAAGTAAAAAATATAATATGAAATTCAGTTATCGCAATAATTTTGTATCAATAATATTTGTAAAAATAAAAGCTATATTTTAAAAAAATTTCAATATTAAAAATCTTCATGATGATGAGTAATAAATCTTCATTGATGACATCACTTTGTGGTCTGCATGAGCTGGAATTCAATAATCTTCATGTTGCAAAATACTTTGAGAATTATTTTTAAAAACATGGAAAATCAATGAATTTACTTTGTTAAATTTGAATCACAAAACGATATTATTCATTTTTCAAAATACAATCTGGGAAATTCTATTCGAGGCAAAAATATCCACAGCTAAATACAAAAATAAAATAATAATTATCTTAATAAATTAACAGTTAAAATGAAAATTATTCGTATCGCTAATTTTAAATTGCTTATCATCAATTTATAAATAATTTGTGTAAATGTCGAAATAATTGTTTTTCATGTTATCAATTCGACATTGAATATAAAAATTATGTTCAATAATTTACTTCATTATATATAAATATTTTTTATTTTTTAACGTGGCTCTTTTGTTATTGTTATTCACGTTTTAATAATTTAAATTTTATTCTTTAATTCTTTTAAAAAGTAATTATTATTTTCTCACCTTCTGCAATTCGTCTTGTTGCCTCATCAAGATCAGCTCTTGCATCTTTTAAAATGACGTACATTAATGGTAACATTTCCCATGAATACAAAAATCTTTCCAATAATTTTGTACTATATTCCAATAAGACTTCAACATTATCACCTGTAACAACAAAAAATGATAACAATAAATTTTTAATTCTTTTTTTCCCTGTACAACGAAAATTAAAAACAAATTTAAAAAACATCACAAGTAAAAGTGGAAATACATGGTTAGACAATATTAAAAAAAAATATAAATATATTTTCCAACACTTGGAATGAACTCATACTGCATTTAAAATAAATGCACTTGTAAATGAAATAGTCATGTCAAGATAAAAGGAAAAAAAAATAAAATAATAATTGATAAAGTAAAAAAAAATGAAAATTTTCAAATGAAAAATAGAGGCATGTGGTAATTGCAAGATGTGCATGAAACAACAATATAAGTTGACATGAAACAATGCAGTTTTAATGCCGTTACGATATGATATATTAGGCATTACTCGACCAATGAAATTGCCTAGGGAAACCAACAGCTCCGCCTACTATCCGCCTGACTGTTTTTGTACGTGTAACAGTTATCTCAAATAGAAAGAGTATACGATGCAGGTGGGACTAACGACGCGCAGGGAATGACAAGTTAAATGCGCAACATTTACCATTTACCACCCTTTTATTATAAAAAATTTATATTTAAAAATAACAGCTAAATGATAAACATTAACTATAAAATCACTACTTGAATATATATTTAGCTGGAAACTTATGCTTTGTTTTATGCAAAAAAAATCAGGTACAAGTTACAACGCAAAATAATTGGATTTATATTTTTAAAATTGATTATATGTTTATAAAAAAGACTTGAGTATATAAACTTTAACATTTGAAATTATGCAAATGAGGGTGCATTGAATATATGGGAAGAAAAAAAAATTGAATCAATTTTTATATACCCTGAGTTGGAAATTTTAATGCAGTTTATAAGTATCTTTGATCGAAAATAATTGGAAAATCGCATATTTTATTTATATACTAGAAATATTGTGCATGTAGATAAGGGCTTTGTTGGAATAAACAAGAATTAATTCAAGACAATATACATGCCTATTGAGAACTGCTAAAAATAAAAAGATTTGAAAAAAAAAAATAATAATTTGTATGCTCTGTTAACGTTCGTGATACATTTAAAAGTTTCGTGTGATCTTCCTATTAACTTTCCATCACACCCTTATTGCCTCTCTCTGACACTTTAATCATAGTATGTACTTAAAAATGGATACAAAAATATGTAAATTTTGAATTTTTAAAACTCTCGAATGTCAAATTAATATTCATCTTAAATTTTGAATTGACGTACAATTTTTTCATTCAATTTTACCACATAATTAAATGTTTTTTATTTCGTATAAAAGAAATAATTAAATTTGACATTTTTTATCTGCTTAAAATTAAAATTTGACATTTAAAAAAAAAAATATAGATCCAATTTAAAAAATTGTTGAATATGTATTGAAAGAAAAAAATTAAATTAACTTGAGCCAAAGACAAAACATGTTTATAAATATTTTTTTTTTTTTTCTACCAAGAATAAAAAATATATAAATTATTAGTGGAACAAGTTGATTAAAAGAAATCAAAATGAAATCAACCTACTGACGCGATAACACAATTTAAAACAAAAATGAAATAATAATCTGTAAATGTATACATGAATGTATGTATCATTGTCATTATTGTAATGATAAATACAAAAAATAAAAGTGAATGAATTGATAGTTTGTGGGGTTGATATTCGGTATGGCATATCCGGTGACCATTGTGCCATAATGTTGTGGCTTCGTGAAACACTGACCGGAGGCACATGAGCTTAATTCCAAGAAATTCATCGACAATCAACAATACGTGCCAAAAATACACACTATCCAATACATATTGACCATTCATATTATATATTTACTTCAAAATTTGCGGTTTTCGTAACATATTTTTTCATTTCTTAAAACATTCCTTTCTAAATTTAAGGATATTCAACGCAAAAAAAAGGCAAAAATAATATAATATGTTGCAGAATTATCATCATTATAAGCTGAATTGTTTCTTGATGAATGAAAAAATATGAAAACAGACACAATTTCATTCACAAACAGCTAAAAAAGATTTAAACAAAACGAAAAAATCTGCAAAAAAGAATATTATTTTCAAGCGGATATTTTAATTGAAAATTTCAATAAAATTATATAATGAAGAATTTTGTTTGGAAATAAAATAGCAGGAATAAAAAAAAAAATCAGGGATTTATGCTGTTTTTTTTTTGAGCTTTTTCAAAGCTCATGATGTTAACGTAAATTTCGTGCTATGATGGGTTTCATATTGCAGAGAGGGAAAAATAAAATGCATTGACCATAGTACAACGCATATCATCTACATGTGGCACGCGAGAATCATAAGCAATGAGAGGGTTTGTACACAAGAGCTTTGTATCAATGATATCGTTGTCATGATGCGTAATAAAATCCCCCTAGTCTAGATGAGAACTAACTGGGATTCACCTGCTCACGAATCAGCTTGATGGTTACCCAAATCAATAAAGCTGAATACATTTTATTTATACTATTTAAACTCGTCAATATAAAATTAAAATTCTAAAAATATTTATTTTAATTAATCTTTGGTATATTATAGATAAATATTTTATTGAATATATGAATTTTAATGAGAATTTTGTGTATATGTCTTTTTGAAAAAAATAACGTGGTAAAAGTTGTCGAACGAGTCCGTGGAAAAGAATAAGATTGCTTTTACGAGGATCAGGCATTTGAAAAGCTGTAAAATTCTGTCCTGTCAACTGTTGTCGTAAAACGTTGGCTCGCTCAACACTCCTCTTTTTTCATCAGTAAAATTTCAGTAAGTATAAAAATACATATAAACATTTTGTGCATTAAAAATAAAAAAAAAAAAAAAAAAACGATGAAACTACTTTCGGAAATGAGTCGAAGATATTTTGAAACTCTTTCGTTAATGTTAGAAATTTTATGAACATTTTTTGTTGTTTAGATTAGAAAAAATATTTATTAGTTGCAATAAATATTTTATTATGATATTTTTTCTTTAAATTATTATACATTATAAAATAGTTTGTCTTTTTACAACTAAAGTTGCATTTATTTTTGCTTTTTTTCTGTATAATAAAATTGCAGAATCCAGAGCTCAATGATGTATATATACGTGCAGTATTTGAACTATAAAATATATCTGAGGGTTGTGTGAGAACAGTTTCTTGCTTGTAGAGTGATTGTAACACGAAAAAAAAAAATACGGTGGCTATGAGAAAGTGACAGATCATTTAACCGTGGACGTCGTAAAATTTTGTCGACAAGACTGGCACGAAAACTCGCTAGACTGTGACGCGACCAAAATTTTTACTACCCTACAGTTTCATTTATACCTTTTAATATATATGTCCATAGAATTTTTTGGTATTTGTCATTATGTAGTTTTTTATTTATTTATTTCAACCCCTCATCATTAAAGTATACACGTTTAAAAACATCTTAAATATATATTTATTATATCCATCAAATTTATATCATCTTACTGAGCAACATAATCATTTTTATTATTATTAAAAAAATATATTTCAATTTGATATTGAATTGTACATGTGTTGGCTAACACAATGTCATTATATTGAAATCTTATCTCAAAAATTCAGTTACTTTTTATTATATTCATATGAACCTTTGAAAAAAATTAAAATATATTTCAGACCGTTGAATCAATGTGTTTGGGTTTTATTATTTTTATTGATATAAAAAAGGAAAAAAAAAGTTTATATGATTTCATGAATATTCGGGTGGATATAAAGTTATAAAAAAAAAATAAAATAACTTTTGCGTCAGTCAGTTGAGACGTTGATATTGATGCTTTGAGGGATATAATAATTTTTTTTTTTATAGTCGTAACGTCGTCAAACTCACTCCTGACCTCCGGTAATATTTTACATATAAAAAATTCAATAATAAGTATATAAATGTTTTTCTTAAGTATAGAATATGATTCTAAAAAAAAAAAACTATATTTAAAATAAAAAGCTATGACATTTTACCTTATTTTTATAAATAGAACTTTTCAACACGATTAATATTGTAAAGACAGTATTTAATACAATCTATTGCTTTAAATTTATAATAAAACTTTTCAATGAGAATATTTGATCAGGTCTTTTAAATACATTTTTTCTTTGTTATGAACTTTTAGGTAATTTGTTTCCTTTGACTTGCCGTGGTTCTAGTTACTGTATTAATTTTAAAAATAATTACAAAATTGATCAATTGAAAAAATTATTATTTTAAATATGAAAATAAATTTCTCTTTAAATTTAAAACATGATGACTAATAAATTGACAAATTTCCAAGCAATTTATTTATCATTTTGTTGATAATAAATAGTAAATTATTAATTTATAAAGAAAAATCTTTATCCAACTTGTTTTTTATGTTAAATAATAAAAATTATAAGTAATTTTTTAAAATTTATTTTTATGATGATAATTTAGAAAATATCAATTGAACGGAATTTTATGCTTCGATAGTTGTATATCCGTTAAATTTTACCGTATTAAAAATAAAGCATATCTACATATTATTTTAAATATAATTTTTATAGCATTATAACTATTATTATAATGCTTTCGAAAAAAAAAATATGATTACCTTGTATTACAATTAATTGTAACACATTTGAAAGTTTAAAAATTATTTTATATAATATTTGAGTACTTTTATTATTTTTTTTTCTACTATATATATACATAATATTTTTTTTCTTGGAAAACTCTGTCACATGTTGTCTGTTATCGAGGGGTGAAATTCAAGAAAGTCGTAAAAGACAACCCCCAACGCCACGCGACCCCGACCCAAGTTTTTCCCTCATGTGTCTCGAGTAACAAGAGTACGTCGACCGCCGAGTCTTTTTTATAACAAGAATAATCGTCAAATCAAGAAAATGTAGTAAAAATTTAAAAGACACAAAGACAAGAAACAATAGTAATAAATTAAATACAAAAAAAAAACGAGGTGAATTCGTAAAATTTCACCCAAATGATAGACAACAATCTCTTAGGAGTCAAATCACAAGACCTACGTCAACAATAGATTTATTGACTCCAAAAAGTCATTAAACACAAAAAAAGCTGTATATATTTTATCAAGATATACATATAAAAATAAAACAAAATTTAATTTGTAAAAAAAAATAATAAAAATAAAAAAAAAAACCACTCGAATGAATCATAAAATAATAATTCATATATTTTGACAGTCCAAATTGAAATAAAATGAAAATATGATTTTTGATTTGACATAAATAATAGGTGTATGAAGTTAATTATTATTTACCTCCAAAAAAAAAAAAAAATAATAATACTAGGTATGAAATATTTTGACATAATTAAATAATGAGTGAGTCAAAAAATAAAATTATTACAAAATTTGAATGCTTGTAAAGAATAATTTTTACAACCCCATTAATACCCTGTTATAATAAATTTTACCCCCAGCAAATATTCATCACCCTTTTACGAAAAAAAAAAATATATATTTGTAATATTTACACGATAATCAGCAACAACCCTTTGGCGTATACTTTTTTTACTTCGAAACTTTAGAGAGAAGATAATTTGATTTCAATTTTAAACTCGACGATTTAATGTACAACCCCTTGTCGATCAGTGATTTTACGTTTATATAAAACGTTAAAAAAAATTCAACGAATTATACAAAACAAAATCACATGTATTTATATTGATCAAGTCATGAAACATATGTGCACTTGTCATAATAACATATAATATCGTCGCATAAAGAAAAAAAAAATCATAATAGCTATTTTTAAATTTTTTTTCTTTCTTTTTTAAAAAAAGTTTAAAACTAACTAACGAATTTCTAAGGGTTTATAGACAAGTTGTTTATAAATTTAAAAAATTAATTGATAATTCAATGTGCTCATAGTAAAAAAGCATAAAAAAAAAAAAAGAAAAAACGTAGAAAAAAAAGCGATTTTTTCTATATCTAAATGGCCTAATGATATTTTTTAATGAAATTTTTTTTTGATATAAATTATTAAATAAAAAAATTAAATGTTTTTAATATATAAATATTATAAACAATATATTTTTATTTTCAAAATTTTTCAAAAGCTTTTATAATGTCGATAGCATACTGACATTTAGGAATGCATAGCACAGCATAGCACAGCATAGCACACACTATTTCAAGAAACCTATTTCACAAGAAGGCAAGCAAAGTATAACGATTACTTTTAAAAAATAATAATAATATAATAAATAATAAAATGTGTGTGTGTATGGGGCCCATGTATCGTAAAAGCACGATGTATGTGCTCCTAGGTTTTGGCTTTGGGTTATAAGTCTGTATTATATTAGCTTGATACGAATGTTCAAATAACCAATGAGAAAGATCGTAAAAACCCCTCGATCAGAGAGGACAGAGAGAATACTCAACGTTTGTGATGTCAAGTAAAAAAGAGTGACTTAAATTTTATACATGGATATATAATTCTGTTGAAATATTTGAAAAAAACAATTTCCCCTTTTTTCTTTTCATTTATAAATAATATATAAACTTTAATTGATAAAATATATTTTTTAATTTAATTGCAGCACAAGGAATTTTTAATTTTTTAGACTATTAAATTAATTAGGTGATTGAGGAGATACATGGCAAACATTTGTGATAAATTTATGTCAGCCTGAAGAGTCAACGGGTTAAATAATTTTTTAATATTTCTCTTTGGGTTCAGCTGTTTGCAATAATATTGTTAATGTTGTCTACATAAATGATCAAGATATATCTTTATATGAATTTTATACTTTCATTTTGTGGTTGTGATATTATTACTCGACTCAGTTTATATATATAAATGCAAAAGTTGAATACACATATTAGTAAAAATACATTTTCAATTCTCAATGTAACGAAAATATATAATGAAAAATTTTTATTTAATCGTGCCAAAAACCACGAGTGTATAAAAAAATTTATTTATATTTTTTGCATTATCGTCTTTACACGACATCCGACAAGTTTTTTTTATCACGCATATATAAAATTTCTCACGGTAGAAAAAAAATTTGCAAGATATCTTTTAAATAAGCATCTTTATATAGATTAAAAGGCAAAAAAATAATAATTTAAAATTGATAGTTTAGATAATAGATTAGAATGTTATTTCGAAAAAAAAAAAAAGGGCAATCGGATATCCTATTCATTGATAGTTCGTAGAGCAGGATGTTTTAGAATTTTTTTTTCTTCTTTTTAAGGATATTTTAAGGGCTTAATCACGCAAGACGAGCAACAGGTAGACTATGATTTAATAAAATACATGAAACGCATGAATGATCACAAAAAAAAAAAAATATCCTTTCAACATTGAAAGATAAATAAAAAGAAATA
Source organism: Aphidius colemani (assembly GCA_030523065.1). Classification (NCBI taxonomy): domain Eukaryota; kingdom Metazoa; phylum Arthropoda; class Insecta; order Hymenoptera; family Braconidae; genus Aphidius; species Aphidius colemani. The sequence continues at coordinate 14,983 of JAPYYR010000656.1, forward strand.
TCATAATTGTTTTGGGAATTTTATATGATATTTTTACTTAATGTTAATTATTAAAATGATATTTACCTGCTGATTCATAACTTCTTGGTTCAGACATTTGTGTTGTTGATGTTGAATGATTTGTAAGAGTAGAAGGTAGTGTTCTTGATGAAACAATCCCTGCCTCGGTGCTACCATGATTACTTAATGGTGAATCACCACTGCTACTGTCACAACTACCCTCTAAACTTCTTGCTGGTTGAGGTACTGACATCAACCGATCACCATCAAGTGCCAATGGACGTGGGTCCACCTGCTGGGTAAAAAATTCAGTCAAGATTACTAATTCTTAAATAATTCATTCAATTGATTGTCGAAAAAATAAAACAATCCAAAACAACAATTGCATTTAAATATTAGCCTGTTTTGTTTTTTTTTCTTCAACCTAACGTCATTCGACCAGTGTAAAAAATCTATTATTATAAAATAACAATAATTTTAATTATTAAACTGCCGAATGAACAAATAAAAAATAACCTCTTCTGGCCTTCGTACTCTTGATGTGTCTTGATCTTGTGCTCTTCTCAATGCAGTTTGTAATGCCATGACTCTTTGACGATCCTTTGTCAGAACACATTTTTCACAATTGCAATAACGATATTTGCAGTAACGTTTGTGTCCTTTTAGTGCAATTTTTAGTCGATGATTACGACATCGTGCACAATTGGGTGGTGTTCTTGGGCTTAGTCCTGAATTACCACCACATGATGACTTGGCTTCTGATGGAGCTGGTGATACTTCACTCTCTTGATTCATATTCATTTTTTTATTTTTTTATAACACAAATATATTTATTTACTTGTTATTGTTGTTGTTGTTTTCTATTTCTTTTTAATCCTTATGATCGACTACTTTCATAATGACTAAAATTGACAATTTATCTTGTTTCTGCAAAAGGTAAAAATAATTATTTTTGTATAATTAGTAATCAAGTAAATAAATGAGTTTGAAATGAAAAACAAATTAGAGTGATTATTGTGATATGAAAATATAAACGTTAGCAGTCATATTTAATTTTAATTTTTTTTTTCAAAGTGATAAATAAATAGTTTATTTATAGTTTAATTTATTGTCTGTAAATAATGACACGTTTATCATGAGTGATAATAATTTACTTGTTAAAGGTAAGAAAATTAATTTTAAAAAAATTATAAGATTAGAAGTTAAACATGGCATGAAAAAAATTAGCCTAATATACAATAATGGACTATTTTTTTTTTTTTTTTTTTTTCATGTGGAATATTTGTGTTGTAGATAACGTTAACGTTAAAAGTCTAATTTATGTTTAATGTAAATTTGTAATTATTTATATTTTTTTTTGAATCGATATCATTGCTTATAGTTATATTTTAAAAATAAATTGATAACTTTTCTGATTAAACCCTGAATATTACAGAAAATTATTGTCATGTTTTATAGAAGAAAAAAAAAGATGGAATGATTGAATTTTAATGTCAACAATTAAGACATGCAATAGTTGAATTTTATTTATTATTGTAGCTTTTGTTGGAGATTAAGTCAACTAATTTTTAAATATTAAAATTGACATTGAGGCTTATTCTAAACACAAATATTTCATAATGTTTGATAACACCAGAACAATGCAATTTAATTTAAAATTATATTCCAACTGTGAAAATGATTAAATAAAAAAACTCTAATCTCTCGTTGATTTTAAATATTGACAAATGTTTAGCTTGAATTTTCAAAACTAAATGACATAACATGAAGCAAAATCGATGACATACTGTCAACCACGATACAATATGAATATTACTTCTATACTTTGTACAGTATGCATTTATTTATTGCACATATATACTTGGGTCATTTTGTCGCATTCAATACCAGTAATTTATTTATAAAAATAAAAATAAAAATACATTTGAATATAATAATATTAAAACGAGTTTTAAAAAGTTTAATGAAAATTTATTTTGTAATTTTTCATGCGGTAAAGATTAAATAAAATATAAATTATTATATTTTTTTTTACATTGTGAATATTGATATTTTAAAATTGCAAGATTGTATTACAAACAGGTTGAATTGATTCATATGAAATGCACTAAGTTACAATGTACGTTATACACTCACAAACATAAATTAAATTAATTATTTATATTCAATAATAACATTGTCAGTAAATTAATAATACCATACCTGTTTAATTTATTTAAGACTTTTTTTTTACACAAGTCATTTTCAGCATATCACTTTTATTATTGTCAATTTTTTTTTTATCCTTCAATGTACTCTCTAAATAATCACAACGATAATTCAGTCTCAGTATCTTTTAAATACAGTAATTTTAAACAAAAAAAAAAAAAAACAAATTACAACTTTTTATTTTCAATATGAAAGAAAAAAAAAAAATAAACTTCTAATGACATTTATTATTTTTTCATTTATATTTTTCAGTGACCATGATAGATGTATAATAAAAAAAGAAAAATAAATAATACAAGTATCACAAATACACTAGTTTGTTATCGTGTATTAAAATACAATTGCATGTGTAAAAAAATACACGAGTTTATAGTTCACCACAGCGTCACTTAATGTAATTAAATAATTATCTCAAAAATTCTTCAATATCGCAGACCAAAACGTTCCAAAAACAACTAAAATTACTAAAAAAAAAACCTCATTTCCCCACAAACCTCAACTCAGTAACTAAAATTAAAACACAATTTAATCCATCGCACTTTTATTTAAATTTAAACAACACAACAACTGACAATTTAGCGACAAAAAAACAACCGACATAAATAAATATAACGTAAAAATCAATTATTAATATTCATAATTTCAGTAATTATGATGTTTTTTATTTTTCTCCAAAAAAAAAAAATAAAAATAAGAGTTATGTTAAAATGTCTTATAAGAAGTATAGTACCTCTGTCGTAAACAGTTGGCAAGTCACTGAAAGTGTGTTGTGTTTTGTGTGTTGGTAGCGCGTGGTAGCGCGGCAGCACAAGAGCCATGTATAAATGAATATATCTTAAAAAGTGTGTGTTATTTGTTGAAAGATAAACTAATCGTGATCAATGAAAGAAAGAAAAGAACAGAAAATAAATATACTACGTTTGCCGTTGTGTATAGAATAGTGGAACCTGTAGGAAAGAGCGATAAGTATGAGGGAGAGTGAGCGAGAGAAAAGAGTTACCCGGCGTGAAAACACCAATACATATCAATCAAATTTAGTGTATATACACTAAATATCATGTTGGTATTGACCGCCAGGGACCTGCCACAAAGTGAAGCGTCCGAAAAGCAAGATAGAAGATTGCATTCCACACACACTGTAGTTGTCGTCTTTTGTTTTTTAGTTATTCATTTTTTTTTTAACTTTTTTTTACTAATATAAACTTGCTACATGGCTGAAGAGGGTCGATTACAACGTATCGAGGTCTATGATTGTATTCCAGACAAACTGCATATGATTATAATTATACAATCATTTTATTTATTTATTTTAATTTTTTTTTTTTTTTATTCATCAACGATGGCGGAGGAACAATTAAACAAGTCACATCATTGTAAGTACATTTGCTTGTTCATTTTTTTACTTTTATTTATAGGCATAATTTGCATGAAATTTTTTTCAATAATTATTATATTTATTTATAACTCAAAGTAAGTACTTGGAGAGAGAATAAAAGTAAGTGAAAATAATTAATTTAAATTGGATTTTAGATATAATGAATTTATTAATATTAAATGGCGGCGGCTGTTGTTGGTTTTTTTTTTTGGCTGTTTTTTTTTTTCGTTTACAAGCGTTAAAGTGGTAGATTTTATTTTAGTTGATATAAAAAAAATGATCATCGTTGTTTATCTGGGCTGATCTTGATTCATAAAGCTATATGATGCATATAATATGCAACTTGCGTGCCTTGATATAAAACGATGATTATATTTTGTATCATCTATGTGTGTGTGTATTTTTTGTGTATGTGTTGTGTATGTGTGCTCTTTCAATATCAAATATTTGATAATAGCACAAATACGTGTTGATAATAATGAGTATTTTTTCAACAATGAATTTACCTGCAACATACATCATAGCTCAATCAAATATTACATTTTTTTCTTTTTAATTTATATAGAGTATTTTTTTTAACCAGACTTGTGAATTTTTATTTTTTTTACTATTTATTTTCAGTCAACTCGATAAGGATGTAATTTGTCTATGTAGTTTTTTTTTTAACCTTGCAAAATATAGATTAAAAATCAAACAACAAGTACAATATTATTACTTACATAATTTATTAAAACTTTTTTTCTGTTTTGCAGATGTTTTATGATGGAGAAAATGAAAGTTAATTTGAAAAAAATGCAACAATCATTAATGGTAAAGTGTTAATTAGCATAAGCAAAAAATAAACATTTATAGTTTAACTTTAGTAATCAATTGACTAATAATTTTGACTGAGATAACTCCTTGACTTAACTAGCAATGTTTAAAAACCTTCAACACAATAATAAGCAAAGATTAAGACACCAAACTTAGACCAGGCACTTATCAATATGTAAAATACTTACTGCCAAACTTTCCATTAGTTACAATTAATAATATTGTATTTTGATTGAGAAATTAATAGCTGTTTCCTTTTAGGTGTCTTCAACTGAATGAAAAGGAAAACAATAGCAGTAAAGAAATGGAAATCAGCAGCATCAAAGAACTGGGAATCAACAGCATCAATTTTGGTGAGTCAAAAAAAAAAAAAAAGTTTAAAACTATCAAACAATATGACGACATAACTTGTTTGATTATATTAATCCATTTGAAAATAGTATACAATAAAATTTGAGTAAAAATGAAAGGGGGTTGAATATAAATTCTCGGTTTTGATAGTTAAAAGTAAATCTGTCTGAAACTCGACTTTGAATTTAGGATATAAAAACCGTTGAATTGTGCAAGCAAGTTTTGAGTCAAACTATCAGTCGAAATAGTCGATGGAAAAAAAAAATAATCATAAAAAATGTTAGTCAACATTATAGATATGTATAAAAACGTTTTTTTTTATTTTTATTTTTTTGTTTGTGGTTCGTGCATGAAAATTACATAGGGTGTATGGTAAAAAAAAAAAAAAAAATTTAAAATGGCGAGAGTGAATTTACGGTTTAGCACTAGTCAGCGCCTTAAAATTTCTCAGTTATATGACATTTTTTATTTTATTTATACGAATCACCAAAAAATACTTGACATAAATCATTGATTTTATTTTTCGATATAAAATTGACACGAAAAAAAAATAAATGCAATCAATTAAAAAAGAAATTTTAATCATTTGTATTTTCGGAGCAGAAAAATCTACAAGAAATTCTATTCAATAAGTATAACCGGAATAAAGAAATTGCATTCGTGACAAATTTTGAAAGTATGTTTATAAATTAATGAGAATGCGATGAGATACACCGGATGTTTATATATTTATTAATGTTGTATGGCATGATCGTCGTCAAGTGGCAATAAACCATGATAAACCGGAATTCTAGGAAACGACAGTTTAGTTATAGTGTTGTAGTGATATCTGCGTAGGTGCCAAATAACGATCGACATTTTAATCTCAGATTACAGAAAATATGAAACCAATATTTTGATACAGTTTATTTAAATAATTGTATGAAAAAAAAATTGCCTCATAAAAGCCCAATGATAAATTGAATCAAATTTAAAACTCATTATTCATTTTTTTTTTTTGTTAAATTAATTTTGCAATAATCAAAATGAATGATAAGCTTAATTAATTTAAAGTTGAAATTAATTTTTTTCCAAATGAAAAATGGTTTATTTTATAAATTTAATGTGTCATGATTTAAATTTTAAATATCATTTCTTTTGCAAATAGTTTTAAGTGTTAATTGAAGTAAAAAAAAAGGGTATCGTGTCGAAATAAAAATACACTATCCTACAAATACGTTTACAAAAAAAACTCATTGGCCTCGTAATACATATAAAATATAAAACGAACAAGAATTATACAGGTGTTAGTGTGTTGGTAGTTTATTTGCAAAAATATTTACACATAAAATGTGTAAAGCACTGGGGGTCTTGATGAGCCTATTAAGATATCCATGTTTGGTACCGATTTAAAGATATTCAAATTCCCAACAAAACTGTTTTAGACTTAATGATTTTTTTCACACAAATCAAGTATTATTCTTGTTATTATCTACAATGTCAATTTTTTATTTTTTTTTACGTATAATTAAATTACCTCAATTTATATGCAATTAATTTATTTTAAAAATCAAAAAAATATTATTATCATTTTTATCGTTATTTTTCTTTTTCTTTTAAACGAGAATTGATTTTTTAATTTTTAACCAACGTACAAAGTCACTTCTCATCAAAGATGCAAAATCTTATGTTTGTTTAATTTTTAACATCTCAAATTTCGTTTAAAGGTTTCGTATTTCTCGATTTTTTGAATAAAAAAATATTCGTCCAACTTTTTTTATCTTTTTTATACAAAAAAATTTACAAATTAATTTTTATATATTATATAAAATATATCACAACAATTTCATTATCAAAGTCAACTTTTTCTTTGATCTGTCGCACAAAAAACAAAAAAAAAAAAAAATATCGAATTTAAATGATAACATATTTATCATATTTTTGCAACACTCTCTTCCTCCCACACACGTGAAAAATACTCGAAAAATTATTGAAAAAAAGTGTTAAATTATAACCATATAATTTATTGAAAAATTTTTAAAAAATTTATCATTCTCGGAATATACAATATTTAATTTATTTATAAAAAATGAAATAAATATATTCAATAGCGTGAGTATGTGATGCCGACCGACCGGACATACTTATGTGCACATAAAAATTAAAACTTCAAATATTATTTAAAAAAAGAAACACATATGGAAAAAAAATATTAATTTTCTTGGACCCATTTATTATTATTTTTGAATAACAATATATTCGTGATCTCCATTGCAATATATATTGAAAAAAATTATTCAGTATTTTTTCTTTTATTTATCATCATCTCTCCTTCACTCTTAAACATTAAATACACGTGTATATGCAACTTAGTTTCTCGTGCTTGCGTGCATCCAAAATGCGAGGAAAAAAAATGAAAAAAAAAAAGTTTTATCCAATTAGTTTTATATATATATTCGTGCAACAAAGTACTGTAAGCCTTTGGGCTTCTTGTGTGAATGCTCGTGTTTCTTTTTTCAGTTCAACTCTGCTATCTTTCGTCTAACACGTAATATCTTACATGTTCTCTTCATAAGACTGCATGCACTCTCTCTCTCTCCCTTGTGAATATGTGTGTTGAGAATAAAAAATACAATAAATAAAGAGGCAAAATATTATAGAAAAAATAAATAAATATATAAAAAATAGTGAGGGAAGGGTTAACAACAATAACAACATACTGAACGTGCAATTTTGCAATAACACCACACATATGGCAATGCACATATTCAATAGACTCAATGTTCCATGTATTTATTTCAAAGTATAATATTTAAATTTTTTTATTACATTTAAGCCAAGTTATATACATTATTTTGGTCTACACAAATTGATGCATTTAAAGGGAAAATTTATTAACAGGTTGCCTGCGTGTTTTTTAATAATAATAATTTTTTTTCTTTTAAATTTTTTTTCATTCTAAAAACTCCTTCAACAAACCACTGAAACTATACTTGTCAAATTATCATTTGACCTTTTTTATCTCGGTACAAAAATTTATATCAATTATTGAGGAAAAAAAAAAAAAATTAAAATGATAAATTATCTCTTCTTTTTTAAACGAATTAAGATACAATGTAGAGAAATTTTTTTTTTATTCTTGAATTAAGCCTGTGAATATATACAGTTTTATAAATTTTTTTTTAACGAATTTAATCAGCAGCTTATCTGTGTATATTTTTCGTAAAATTACTTGAAGAAATATTTTTTAAATATACAAAGTAAAAAAGCATAATTATTATAAGATAAATATATGTATTTTTAATTTTCAACACGTCGAGCACAATAATTGTTGCAATAATCTATTCTTGGATTTATTAAGTGGAATTATAGCAGTGTGAAAGTCAATGATTTATTTACATTTTTTTTTTCATACTAATTTCCATTGGCTTAAGATTAATTGGCGTATTAAAGACATTGTATTACATTTTTTAATCTTGCTATTATTTTATTGCATATATATTTTTCTTGTGTGTACAAGTTAACACTCAGTTGGTTTTCCTCGTTGCATTAATAGTTTGTCTTATTTTTTTATGTCTATTTACATTCTCAGTCTTCATTCAGACAATAATTTCTCTGTCTTACTTATTTCTTTGTGGTTTAATCTTGTCTAATGTAGAACGTGTATATGATTCCCTTGTGGTGAATAATATACTGTTGGATTTTGAATTTTTATTTTTATCTCAGTTCGGAATTAAGTAGCAAGAAACATAATAAGATGTCACACTGTCTGACATATTTATACACGTAATGTTATATTCAAAATGTTATATTCAAGTTAATCATAGATATACACAAAAAAATAGACAACATGCTGACTTTTAATTTGTATTTAACCAACATATGTCTGCTCAGTGTTAAATAGAGTTCTATTTTTTTATTCGTGACATTGATATGTTCATTTTTTGACGAGTCACCTTACTACTTTTCCACTTTGTCAATATACATAGATTAGATTTTTTTTTCTGCAATTATTATTTTATGTATTCGCTTTTTTTAGAATTTTTAATCAATAGTTGTTATTATTGATTGACACTGCTTGTTTATTTTTATTTATATTTATTTTTCATTGACAAATTACGTTTATCCTTCTGCAAGTTTCTCAGATATTTAAAATTTATTATTCGTTAAAAAGAAAGATGCATTAGAAGCATTTGTCCATTTGGCATATCTAATTATGAAATTGTCTAAAAGACGAGGGATTTTTTTAAAGTTCTAATTCATAAAAAAAAAAAAAAAAAAACAATTTAATCTTCAATTGTTGGAGTATCTATACTTCAAATTAATTTTTTTTTATGGCGAGAAAAAAAAAATATTTACATTTTAACATTTTTCATTATGCAGAATTATTCATTACGTTTAATAAATATCAGACAGCACAAAATGATACATTTTGAATAGATAATATATGAATAAATATAAATGACAATTAAAAAAATGTCAAATGAAAAACACTATTAATGAAGTAACAGTAGGTCATATTGTGTTGGACTTGAAGCTTCTTCTTCTATATAAATAAATTAATTGGTTTTTTTTCTTGAACAATATTTAAAAAAATTCAGTAAATAATAATCAATCGCTTAATAACATAAATATTTTTTTATCCGAAATTAATTTCAGTTGAAATTATTTTCAAAAAAAAACTATTTTAAATAATTTTTTTTTTCGTCATTACTTCTATGCATAATATTTTTCAGTTGAAAATTTATCACCTTGAAGTGTTATTATTTATATTTGATAATTATAATTATAATTACAGCTACATCGATATCCATGACGTTATTACAATCAATTATTAAAAATATACGATATATATTTCAATGCATTTAAATGCGAAATTTAACTTTTAACAAAGACTAGTTTCTGCATATTAAATTATTAAATTTTTAAATTATTATTAATCTTCAATCTTTAAAATTAATATAAATAAGAGTTTTTTCTATTTATGATTTTGATATTATGATAAATACAATCTGCTAAATGCAATAATGAATACAAACAAATGAAATAAATAAATTCAAAAAAGAAACTATTAAATGAAATAGAAATTAGAGTAGAAAATTATTCCTGAAGATAATTTTTTTTTTTTTTAATTTTCAAATCATGCTACACTTTTAATAATAATGTATTTATGAAGAAAAAAAAAAAAATCAACAATTTAAATATTGAGATTGTAATGATAACATGTGAGCACTTGAGAATAAGATTTAATTGGAAATCTCGTGAATACGAACATCAACATTTGAGACGTTGTAAAAAGTAGTATTAAAAAATATTTTTTTTTTCAAATAAGAAAAGATGAAATAAATAATAATCATATACCTTGTAACGTGGTGTCGTATCCAATCTGGATTCCCGTCACCGTTTTCTCAAGGTAGTTTTTTACAAACCACTGAATCGAAAGAGCGTGCACATTCAAGGAAGTACAGAGAAAAATATCTTCTGTAATTTAATACTTTGCTTAACTTTTGACATTGAATGTACACGTTTCCAGCAACATTGTAAGCACAATTTGCTCGTTTATATACTGTACAGTCTTGGCAGAAAAAAATATATAAAAAATTACCTATCAAATGTATTGCAAAGTTGCATGCAATTCATTATAAATCTAATATAATTTACAGAGTGTGAATATATGAATTGGTTGCTTTTTATTTTTTATATTTAATTCAGCTTAATGAAAATATAAAAAAAATTATTCAAATAAATCAATTTGTGTTTAATAGAGCTTTGCAACGTCCGAAAAAAAAAATGTATTATTACTTTGTATTGCAATTTTCTTTCAAATGAATTTATGAGAAAGTCATGTTGCTAGTGTGGTTGGAAATAACCAGTCATGATATTTTATATATACACGCAATATATTCGAAAAATATATGAACAGGAAATTTGTTCGTTCAAGGATAATTAAATCAATGTGATTATCATGAAATAATTTTTTTTTTTTTCAAATTTTTTATATTTAAATATTAACTTACCGTCGTAAATCTATTTTAAAAATTAAAAAAAATTATTATTTTATTTTTAAATTATTATTAAATATATTTTTCATTTTTTCCCTTTTAAATATAAAAATATTTTTCGTTTGCCGTCAAATGAATAGTGAATTTATTTAAAATTAAATTCTCGTTATAAATTCTCGTATAAATAATTTTCACAAAAATTAATTTCAATTAATTTTAATAAATAAATTAAATTATCAATTTATTTTCAACAACATAAAGTAATATTTGAATAGTTTTTTTTATTTTTTTGTCTATTGAAATAATATTTTTTAATTGAATAGAAAATATTTTGATAAATAAATTTATATACTTTTTTTTTTTTAATTATACAATAATGTATATAGAGAAATTTTTGAAGAGTATATGTATTTTTTTTTGGTGATTCCAAGTATTGGCATAATATTTTCTGATCGAATTATTACCTATAATGCAAAAAATATATTAAAAAAAATGTTGACCGGATCGTCGGTAGCCAACACGTCAACGTTTGTGCCGCCGGCAAACGTCATGCTCGTATGCACGCAAGGAAGATTAACTGCATTTGTACTTAATATTTTGTAAAGACTTGAAAAAAAAAAAAACAAAATTTAATAAATTATTATTAAATATCTAGAGATTCTTTAATATAAGAGCTACTATACTATTTTACCACTACATTGAATCAAAATTGCTATAAATATTATTACCTTGTTACTTTCAAGAGAAAAAAAAAAAAAACACAATAGAAATAACAGCTTGATTTCATCACGATTTCTACCTGTCATTCGCTAAATTGTAGAACTAAATTATTAATAATAATACAAATTGTTATTTTGTCGTTAAAAACTATCAGTTGAGAAAATTTTTAATTTTTTATTCAAATTTATACGAACGTTATTGTTGTTTCTTGGGTCACAACGACTCGTGTCTATTTATTCAAATATTATCAGATAATCAGTGACACTTTTTGCAGCCTTGCGTAAAACAGTTTATTTCAAACTTTTTTTTTTCTAGCATGAATTGATAATTGAGCGACGGTTTAATGAAATAACTTTATTAACATTCAAAGGTATTTTTGTTTTAATGAAATTTTTTGTAATTTCATTTATTATTCTGGTTTTTTTAATTTGTGATAGAAATATTTGCTCATTACGTGTGACTTATGTGATTAATTATTCATTAATAATTTACCTTTGAATTGATTTGTAATTTTATTTTAAATTAATTGACATTCAATCTGATAGATGTAAAATTATTTTAATATAATTATAAAATTCAGTTGAATATTTTAACTGAATTTCATCGAATGATAATTTTTAAAATTTCTTTAATTATAATTTGAATGTTATTAAAAATTTATAATAATTATTGTTTATTTTTTTGTACCTACAGATGAAATTGATAGTTAGCTGCAGTCGATTTCCATGATGCCAACTGCCATAAAGACTAGAGATTTCAGTCACCAACTGCGACTGGTTAAAAATATCCCAAGAAGAAATATATTTTGTCAGAATGAGCAAGACAACAACAACTTTTTCAATCAGAAATTAGTCCAGAGAGATTACAGTTCAGTCAGCACCAGGTAAGATTTTACTTACTTATTCATTTCGATTTTCGTTTTTCCAATGTTTTGATGACAAGGCTCCCAACAATATCTGCGTTTTCTCGAATTAAAAATATAATATGCTGCAGGTGAAATTTTTTTAAAAAAATCTTTCCAAATGAATTTTCAATGAAATAATGCTTTTAGTATTTAGACAACATCTAAATATCAAAACCCTTATAATTTCAAATTTTATTTTAATTAATTTTTTCTGAATTTTGAATTTATTTTGCAATTTTTATTTCTAAATTATTAACAAGGAAAGAAAGTAACATGAGCTTTCGTCGTTAAGGTAAATTTTCGCTGGTAAATAAGCCTTACCCAGCGTGTTAGTAAAAGACAAACAAAAACCTTCGAGTTTAACTTTTTTGTCGTCACATGCACTTCACCCTTTCAAATATTAACTGCATTTTTTAAAATGCTAAATTATCATCTCGAAAAATTAAATCCACACTAATGAATAAAATTAAGAACCTGAAAATAACTTATTCACTGAAAATATTTTCCAAGTCTCAGCAAAGCTCATTCGAGTGTTTATTATTCGTTCGATGAAGCGATTTAAGCTTGCACAACCCTGAAGCATCCTAAGAGAATATCGTCTCACCCCTTGTCTTTACTATTTTCACTTTGAGAGCTTATCCAATATATTAGTCACTCGTGTGTAGATTTGGGGTGATTTTTAAAATTTTTATTATTATTTTTTTTTCCGTTAAAGAGGGTGTAAATTCTTGAAGGGTTTTGAGGCACTTTCTTGAATGATAGGCAAAAGTAGCTTGCTTCATTAGAGAGGCTAATGAATGCTCTAAATATTCAGGATGCTGAAAAGTCAATTTTTTAAAGTTCAAAAAAAAAAAAATTTGGTTTTATTGGGTAAATAAGTAAATAGACAAATTGACATATTTTTTTTTTTATTAAGTTTATTTTATATATCGACAACAACACGTCATACATTAGAAAACAGAAGGTTTCTTGAAGCAAACTCGAATGAAAAGTTTTGTGGAACAATCCGAGAGACACTATGTGAGTGTGCCGCGCCATCATCTATGGAGTCAGTATATATATATATATAATATTGGTGGTGTGTCTCGTATATTGTAAGCCTTTTTTTTTTATCTTGTGAGAGTGTAATTTGTATTTTAAGATGGGTAAGGGGGAAAAAGGGGTGGTTATGTGAACGGCTGTTACAGTGATAATCAAGTGTTTCTTTTCTTATCACTTTTTCTTTCCGTTTGATTTTTTTTTTCTTGTATCTTATCAACTTTTTTTTTTCTTTTTCAACATTTTATCTCTGTTTTATTTGATTGATAATTTTTTTACTATATTTTTTTTTTCGCTGTTGTTTGCTCTTGCCAATTTATTTTTTTTTTTACAATTTTATTTTCATTCTGGTGTAGCATTTTGTGTGTCGTAGAGTGTGTGGCCTATTATCCATTATTGTTTGGTTTTACTATTACTTTTTTTAAATATATTTAATTATTTTATTCATTTTTTTCTTTTCTTTTTTTTAATTTTTCTTTTTACTTCAAACACGAGAATGCAAATCGAGGCCGTGAAAAAAATTTTTCGATTGCAAACTAGTGATGAGCTTTTAGAGAAAATAAAAAATAAAAGAAAAAAATGAAATGAAATAAATAAATATTTATTGTTAAATTGAAAGGAATATTATTATTATTTATTTTATTATCTGTAATGTTATCGCGTTATTTCATTCTTTGGTAGTGTCGCATTTGCCATAAACCACTTTCCTAAAGTTCCAGGATTGTTTGGCTCTCGTGAAACGAAAATTAATAAAAATTATAATACAATTTATAATTAATAATTTGAGTATTAAAATTAACAACATAAACAGGTACAATGCCGTTATCGTCATCTAACAGGATTAACATAATATCTTAAATTTAAAATAATTCATAAACAATATTATTTTTATTGAGGCTAAATAAACCATCATGACTCACTTGAATATATTTTTTGTTTTTTTAATTACACAGTGTATGCAATTGTTGATATTTTTTATTACTTAAAATTTGTTTGATGTCATTTAAAACTAATTGCGTATTTTTTTTATAAATAGTATCACACAAGGTGTAACAATGGTTTATTTAACCCGACGAAACGGCTTAATACTTAGCGGTGTGACGTAGAAATTTTGCGGGGAAACTCAATGCCATACGGTTACGACGACGTAATTTATTTATTTTTTTTAAATATAATTTTTTTATTTTTCTCCTTTTTGTTTATTTATTTCCACCATCATCGTTTAATTTATAGACATTTAGTTTAATCTCGAAAAGTCTTAATTTCAAAAATTTTTTTTTACATATATCCTCAACGATCCTTTAATCATACGGCTACTTTTTGTACCTCCTCTTGCAATTTATGTACAATTTTACAACCTACACCGTCGACATATAATTTATTTATTTTTTCATAATTTTTATAATCACTTCACTTTCTCTCTCTCTCTCTTTTTCTCTCTTTTAAAACATGTATATGAATAGGACCTAGACATTATTAATTTTTTTTTTTTTACACTATACTAACGAAATCTAAACGTTCAATTTTTTAAATTTTATTTTCATCGTACTAGGAATAATAAATTTTGACATATCGTTAGTATATACCTTTTATAGAAATATGCTTACAAAAATAGAATTTAGCGAGGCACAAAAAAGTACCATTGACAACAAAATCGTGAGGATTAATATTACAATATCTCGCCAAAGTGCCGAAAAAAAAAAATTTTCATTATATTTATGTCCTATTTTCCTAAATTTTCATTTAATAATTTTTTAAAATTTATTTATTTTCATTTATCAATTTTGTTTTTTTTATTTTTATACTTAAATTTTTGCCATTAAATTTTCCATTTTTATTTAAAAAATTCTTTTTCATTTTTTAATGCTTAATTGACTGTATATGATAATACAAAAAAAATACAGTCAATTTTATAGTTTTTTTATTATTATTATTATTATTTTATTACCGTTAAGCTTTGTCTTTATACACAACATATGTCGTAAACCATAGGCCATCGTTTCCTCACAATCAAATTTAGCGTGTAAATTTTTTCATTTTTTATTATTTTTTTTATCTCTCATTTCTCCCTATAGTTTAGATTACTTTGTCATCCTCTTTATTTTTTTTTAAATAAGTGTTCCCACCTTTTTGTTATAACTCGTCCATTTATTTTTGTTTAAATTTAATTTATTTTATTTTCACTTTTATAGCCCAAACGTTTCTATATAATATGTGTCTCGAAAACTGTGTACAGCTTAATTTTTATTTATTTATTTAATTAATTAATTATTTATTTATTTATTTTTTTTTTTTCATATACAATTTCAATAATAAATCATCGTCACAATAATTATAATGATACAGTGACAAAAAACAATGGACAATAATAAATATTCATAGCGATCGCGATGACAATGTGGCTATCAATGACATGACCATGACAATAATCACAATCGCAATAATCATATTACACAATTTTTTATTATTTTAAATTTTATAAATATGCAATTTTTCTCGTTAAATTTTTATGTTTTTTTTTTTTGTTTCTTTACTTTTTTCTTGTCACTCAATAATATATGCACAATAATTTAATTTTTTTTTGTCTTCTTTTCATTAACGCGCACTTCTAAATATCAGATTAAACTTTTTTTTTTTTTTTTCATCATTTAGTCTCGTCATTAGAATATTACATTATTAGATTATATTAGATAATAATATGCTAGCGTTTATTCAATAAATTTTTCATACTTTTATACGTAGTAAGATGGTTTTCCCAAATAAAAAAAAAAACACGGTTATTGGCCAACCAGATTTTTTTTTTTTTCCCCACACACATCAATACCACGACATCAGTAATCGAAGTAATTTGTACTTGTAGCCATGTATTATAATATTTTTTTTTTTATTTTTTTTTTTGCATTTTTTTTTTCAATTTTTTTCATTTTTTTTTTTTTTTCAATTTTTTTTCTTTAATTTTATGTAGTAGTTCATCTTTTTGGATTTTTTATTTTTCTTTTTGCTAAAATTTTTTTGCCTTTCATTTATTTTTTGTCGTTCATTCGATCATTATACAAATGCTTTGGGTTCACACTCTCTACTATTTTTTGCACGTAGCTGCCTCGGAGGCTCTACACATTTTTGATACGAATATTTAAACATTCTAACTTTATTTGCCGCTTCATTTTAAATTTATTAGTTTTTGTCAACTCCCATATAACCGTTCGACCTGTCGAAATATCTACGACGTCATTACGTCCTTTTTTTAAATTTATTTTTCCTCCCATAGTCTCCGTGTATTGTTTTATCATTTAACGCACCGTTTCTTTCTTTATTTATTTATTTAATTTTTTGTTGGTTTGTTGCGCTTAAATTTTAAATAGTAACGAGATGTCATTGCCAAAAATATATAAAAATTCAGAAACGTGTTATCGTTTTTTTTTTAAATCGAAATCAAGACGAGCGTTTTTACGTCAAAATTGACTTGGGCATCGTTAACTCCAAGTTGATATAATTTTTGTTTTTTTTTTTTTTTATCATTTATCATCATGTATAATTGACTATTTAAAAAAATTTTATTTTCCTTTTTCTGTCATTTAGTTTTTATTATACACGCGCCCGGTAGAAACTTTTTGAGAATCGAATTTTTAAAAAATGTTGTCATCAGGCGAGACCATATCACTCCCTAAAATTTACAATAAAATTTTTTATTTATTTTTTGGCAGCTTTGTTTTGTCCATTATAATTAATTATTATTATTTTTTATTTTTTTTGCACTCTTGCTCGTTGTTCATGCTCACTCGTGTTAACATTCATAATCATTATTAATTTTTTTTTTTTTTAAATTATTAAACATGTTCACCTGCTGTCCCGAAAAAAATTTCTTTCGTTTCTTTTTTTTTTTTCTCTATATAATAAATATTTTTTTAATTTAAAAAATTTTTCTCTTTATATAATATTTGTAAAAAAAAGAAATACGAGAGAAATATTTTTATAATTTTTTTTATACACCTAAAGTTACTTGCACCCGTTTCGGACGGAGCCTCTCTGATGACGACATTTTTTTCATTAAATT
This sequence comes from Aphidius colemani, assembly GCA_030523065.1. Lineage (NCBI taxonomy): Eukaryota > Metazoa > Arthropoda > Insecta > Hymenoptera > Braconidae > Aphidius > Aphidius colemani. The sequence goes on from JAPYYR010000656.1 coordinate 32,427, forward strand.
CGATTGCTCATATCTAATATTTTTCCATTAGGCTCAATTTAGCTCGTCATATTTTTTTTGTCTTTTAGTTTTGTTCTAACTTTTAATTTTAGATCTTTTTTTATTTAGTTGTTTCATTATTCCTCGTCGTTTTTTCTCGTTATTTTGTGTTAAATGTGTATGTATGTGTGTGTGTGTGTGTGTGTGTGTATATTTTTTTATTTAATTTTAAACTTGTTATTTCGGTGACTCAAATTTGTTTAAATTTAATATCCAATAATCGTAATATTATTTAGAAATTTGGGTTTTTTTAAAATAAAAATTTGCCTCTAGCTTACGCACTTGGAGTCTTGAAATAGTTTATGAACCAGCAACCCCTTTTGAAATGTACACTCACTATTTTCTATTGCCTAAGATACAACAACATTACTATATTTATATGGCTCTACAGATGTTCGCTTGCACTGCAACTCAAAATTATGTCATATGGTTTATTTTTTTTTTCTCAATTAACATGTAACGTGAATTGGCAGCTACTCGGTATAATTTTATCATTTTTTTATCTGACAATAAAAAAGAAATCAAATTTAACACAAAATAAATTTATCATTCGGTCCAATTTACCCGTCCAACTCTCTTTTTTTATGTTTTTTTTTATTTTACTTTCAATCGTTTGTTATTAATAGTTTCAATTTTGCTTTTTAATTAGGCCATTGTCGCCTTTGACGAGTAATTTTTCCGAAAAAAATAAATTTATTTTAGATGATTTTATCAAGAAACATGCTGTTAACTCTTTTTAAATTTTACCATACCGAATTGCTACCCAAACAAAGTCACACGATCACAGAGTACGGATTTATTTATTTTTTACTCTTTATAGTTTATTTGAAAAAAAAAAAAAAAAAATTTAGATATTCTTGCGGCTAAAAACCGCTTTGAATTACTCAGGAATTTTATGGAGATTCCTACCCGCGTTGTGTATCCGCTGGGAAGATGACTCTAAATTAATCTCCATTAATCGCAATTATAATTATTTTTGTTTTGTCTGTTTGTTTTTTTGTTTGTTTATCTGTTTGTTTGTATTTTTTTTTTTAAACTCCTTAAACATGTCTGAAATATTTGCCGCGTGATCCACTTTAGCGCCGAATTGGGTTTTTTTTTTTTTTTCATAATTTTTTAAATACTTATTTTATCATATCAATAATTATTTATTTTATTTTTTTCAACTATGTAATGTAACGGCCGAAATTGAAAATTAGGATGTTAATTTTACCGGTTTTATAAAATTGATAATATAAAATATATAAAATTTTGATTATCATATTTTTTTTTATATTATTCATTTTAATATTTTATTAAAAATATTTATTGATAATTTTCAAATTTATAAAAGGCCAATTTGATTTATAAAAATCACGTTTTACCAAGTGTTGCATGCGGGCACTCCCGTTAAATTTATGTGGCATTTTGAAAATTATTTTTATAAATCCATATTTTTATTTTTGAATTTTTATATTTTTTTTTGATGCTTCTATTTATGAGGTTTTTTTTAATAATTATTTCATTTTAAAATCAATATTTGTTAATAAGGGCATGTATGTACGCATTGTCTTTGGGAAATGAGAACCAGTCTTATTGAATCTGTCGCATCGAGGTGCGTGCAGACATATTTTCTGTAACGTAAAAATATATACATCTGTGTTGTATGTATAGTGCTGCTCTGTAACTCAAGATTTTACATTTGTAATAATGCAATTATTTAATTTGTTTTTTTTTTTTTTTTTTTATTTTTTTATGGTTTTTTCATTTTTTATTTGTTTTTTTCTGTTTTATCTTTTTTTTAAATTATTTTATTTATTTTTTAATTATCATTATTTTTTCATTTAAATATCCTGTACAAAAATTATTATGAAACAAAGAGACATTGTCAAATGTGTCTTGTGAGTTTCGGTAAAAAGCCAATGTGGCGAACGTATTTTTTTATTTTTCTCAAATATTTCAAGTAATAATCACACGAACAATATAAATTTAATCAAATTGACAAATTTAAATTGCAACATTGTGTCATATCTTGTATAAATATTTTCCTATTTTTTCATACGTTTTTGGCTTCGTGGAACTATAAAATTATTCGAAGCGGACCCGCGGGTAGGTCTGGTGTTATCAAACACGGCAACTATTCTGTTCTTTATTTATTTAATTAATTATTTTTTTTTTTTTCTTTCAATTAATATTATTACTTGTTATTTTAATTATTATTAGTATTTTTTCACCTTTTTATTTTTTATTGTGTGAGAGTGTAAATGTTCATTACACAGTAGCAAAAACAAAAAAGAAAAGAAAATTAAAATTTCATTATATTATTTAATTAATTATTTAAATTTTTTTGTTGTTGTTGTTGTTGTTGTTTCTTGTCCATCTTTTGCACATTAACGTGTTTATTTTCCATATTGTTTAATTGTTTTATTTTCTCTTTAAATTAATATTTTTGTCAATTTTTTTTCATGTATTTTGTGTATACGTGTTGTGTAAATGTTTGTGTTCTTTAATTTTTTCAATGTTAAAACGTGATTCCGTAGGAAAATGGCGTGTTGTGGTACATATTTTTTGACCAAACGTTCTTCTCCAATCATCATATCATTATTATTATTATTATTAAATATCATTAGCACTATAATGTAATATTATATAGAAAATAACGGATAATACCTACACGTTGGAAATTATGTGATGGTTTATTATATGGGGGGTATGAATTTGTGTCCACTTGTGGTACACATGAGTTACAATGATCAATTGGTCATTAATCAATTTATTTATAAATTATTGGGATGGAAAAAAATTAAAATAGGGCTTGTAGATTTTTTTTCCTTTTTGGCTGAAGATATCACAATGAATAAATTATTGTTTCAAGCTCTTATTATTATTACTTTTTTTAATTTTAATTTGAATATTATTTGTGCGTGCTTTTTTTGATATAATGGCGTCACGAAATTGCACTGTGGATATTTTTTTTTTTGTTAATGTTATCATTGTCATGAAAAAAAAAATATATTAATCAGAGCTTGGACAATGATTTATTTTTCAAATTGTAAATCTCATAACCAAAATGAGCGGTGGAGCTAAAAGTTACATGGTCTCCCCACAAATGTGCATTTTTCAATGTGAACGAAGTTTTATCAATCTGTCTAAATGATTTATAAATTTATCGGTAATTTAAAAAAATTTTAAATATTTTATTTTCAATTTTTTTTTTTCTTCTTCAATAAATAATGAGGATTTATAAAATTTTATAATCAAAAATTAATTGTTGATGTGTTTATCAGAGATTGTGGTCTCGGTTTCTATTGTATTTTTTTTTTTTTTATCAGATTAAATTCGTTCTCATTGGCGCTTGAATAATGATTATTAATTTTTTTTTAATTATAAAATTTTACTGCGAGAGGATGTTTTTTTTATTATTTTAAAAATGATTATTATTTTTTTTTTCACATTGGTTAAATCACTTGTATATAGAATTTAGTTGAATACAAGTTTTCTTTTACATACGGCTATTATTTCGATATAGGGGAGGTAAAATAGTATGTAGTTGTCGACACACAATTCAATGATTATTTGGGGAATTTTACGGTTTATACGGTTTACTGCATATATATATTTGGTTTTTTTTTAATTATTAATAATTGTTAATTGTATGTTTAGTTAGCTATAAACGTTTATTCCTCGTCATAATATTATATATGAGCATTGGAATCAACGTTTTATTATGGATACATGATTGAAAATATAACGATCATTTTTTTTCTCAATTTGCAATGATAAATTTTGTTATTTTTACTTTATCAATCATCAAGCTGTTGATTTTATTATTTGGCAATTTCAATGGAACATATTTGCAAATTAATTTGACGCCAGATCGTTATACAATAATCTTGTTATTTTTTGAATAAAAAGGAAGGGTTGAAAATAAAAAAATAAAAAAAAGGAAAAAATGGGAGAGACCATAGTACACATATAATTATTATCGTTAACATATCCTATCACATAGTAATTGCATTTAATAAATTATTATTTAACAGCGTTTTGAACTCCCTGCCAAAATTAAAAATCACATTGTTGTTATTAATCTGATGTTTAATCAGATTAATTATTTATATATTAGAGAGGATTTTGTGGGGTTTATTTGTATCTTTTTTTTTATGTTGTGTATGTGAGGTTTTTATTTTAATTTTTAATTTTTGATATTTGTTTGTGTTGTTGTTGAATGTCATTTCAAACACTTGCTCATGTGCTGTGAATTTTTTTTTGTTGGGGCTTATCATAACGGGGCGGTGGGCGAGCGCGGATCAGACTTTGGGTGGGCGTTCGGTCTATGTCGGGCCCTTTTGTATAATTTTAGTATATTTTTTTTTTTTCTTTTTTTTTCATTTTTTTTTTCGTATAAAATCAACACTGAAGGCACATTCTATCGGACGAGTCGGCCCAGTGTGTGCTGTGAGTGAGATTGGGCGTAAGATTCATTTTTGCTTCTTTTTTTTTATCAATGACCATTCAAAATATACTGGCCGCTATTATTGTCACAAGTTTTATCAATAGATAATCACGTGAAATACATTTTTTATTATATTATACATTTTATTTATTCGTGAAATATATTAATCAATTAATAAATATATAATTGAGGTCCGAGTGTATCATAACGAGGTTACAATTACAGGATTTTTTATTTAATTAATTAGATTTTGGGTATGGGGAGGTTTTTTTTATTTATCTATCCACGATTTTTCCTTAAATATTAATTTTTTTATTTTATATTTATTATTATTTCTTTGATATTTATTTTAGTTTTTTTTTTTTTTAGATTTTTTAATTTCACGTGATTTTTAAGTTGAGACAATTACAGCTGAATCTTACGCGAGAAACTGTTACATCATGTGACGGTATTTTTTTTAATATCCAGTTGATTTTTTTTTTCTATTGCGTCGGGTTTTGAGGGTTTGTTCCGCATTTTTCGTTTTTTAGTCGAAATGGCTATTTCAAAATTGAGAGCCGGACCTGCGCTCGCTCATTCTCACCCAGGAATAAATTAATAATAAATTTTGGATATCGTGTATTTTGTGTGTATGAATTTGTTAATTTTTCCACGACATTTTATCAATGAAAATTGAAAAAAAAAGATTTATTATAGTTTATTTTTTATTGTTATTGTTTATTGCTGAAACATCATTGTTAATGTTTCCAAGACGGATGATAATTTTGTTAAATTAATAACCAGTTTGATCAGAAATTGTTGCATTGAAGTTTAAATGACGTCGGGAATTCATCAACGTCATTAAATTGCCAGTTAAATCAAATTCTTACAGCAAAAAAAAAAATTATTATTATTATTTATAATTATAGTCTGTTGAAATTAATGAAAAATAAACTATCGTAAAATTATTTTCTCATATTTTCATTTAAGAAAACTTCTAAACGAGTTCAAATATTTTTCCTTCGATTTTCATTGATTACCATGTCGTGAATTGAATACGTTATAATTTCTTTTCAATTATTTTTTAAATATTTGTGTTGTGTAATTGTGTGTAATAAGTATTTTTTTTTAAATATTTTTTTCAAACCTCGCGGAGTATACACGCAGAGGGCTATTGTAAAATTTTATTCTCACCCAAAGAATATAATTTCGTCGGAGAAGGAATCATTACTTTGGATATATATTTATTTTAATTTAATTTTTTTCTATTAAATTTATCATTCTATATATATATCCTTCAGTCGAATTAAATTTTTAATTCAATTTAATTTTTCGTGGGGTTAGGGCGCTTTTATTGCACTCATTTTTAAAAAAATTGCATTTGTCACCCTCTGACAATGTCAAACTACAAATACAACAATAATTATTAAAAACTGTAAAATCAAGGTTGAGATATACAAATTGGTATTTAAATAAAAATGAAAAAATAATATAAAATTAATTAATCATTATAATAATACCAATAACTCAACCAAAAATTTACACAAACATTTTTAAAAAACATTTAAATATCGACTATTGCAGGCAACGTGCATGTTGACGTTGCAGTTTATAATAAAACGCGAATAAAAATAATTAGCTAACTATAATTATATAAACTTAAACTCAACAATCAGAGTGAAAAAACAACGGGGGAAGCCAGTCGATCATTAGCCAATTATTTTAGATAATTTTAATATTTTTTTTTTGAATTTATTTGATCGACAACGTCCGATGTATTCACTTCTGTTTTACGTACTCGTTGACAGAGGGTTTGGAATAAATTTTATTTTATTTTTTTTATCATTCTAATCTTTAGACTTGCAATAATGTTTTTTTTTTTAAATTCTTATTTATATTACCGCTACCCCTTTAATATTTAATAACCAATTAATTAGGATTCATTCATGTTTTATACGAGCATTACGCTTTTTATAATTTAAAAAAATAATTTATATATTCAAAAATAATTTAATATTGCTGAATGGTAAATTATCGATTTATGCTATCGATTATCAGTCATCTGTATTTATATTATAAATTAAAACCAGCTGTACAATATTATTGTCATTAATTGTAATTAATATTTGCGCATTTGATGCGAATTGTTTTTTTTTTTTTACAAATCAAAACCAGTTGCCAAAAAGTGAATGAGTTTATTGTTCTTACACAATATCAAATTATTTTCAAATTATTAAATATTTTAATAGATTTTTTTTTTTCCTTTGCGTTTTTGAATTTTGTTTATGTCGAATTTTTCAAAAATTGTCTTGCAATTTTTATTTTAATTTATCATCAAGGTTAATGCCAATTATTTAAGATCAGGTTAAATTTTGATGTCGAATTTTTTGCTCGATGGAAAAAGCATATTTTTGATATTTCGTATTTTTAATCTGGTCGATGCTTTGATAACGGTCGGGGGGAATGATATGGGTGATTAAAATTTAATTATTCTAATATATTTGAATTTTTTTTATTTTATTATTTAATGTGTAAGGGTTTTGGGCGGGCTTTCATTACGGATAGCACAGAGTTCCAAACGCTCTCTGTTCTACAGACATTCAATATTAAACAGCTCAATCAACTATGTCATCGTATTATATCACTAGAATAGTTTCATAATTGTAAGTTTATCAATAATATAATTAATCAATCATTAGTATAATTAATGCTGCAGTTTATTTATTTTTTTTTTTTTCACTTGTGTATATATAATTTTTTTTGAATTTTATTATTTTCTTGACTCAGCATATTATTCAATCTCTTCGAGCCTTAAAAAAAAAAAAAAATTTCCTTTTATTTTATCTTTTTGAAGAATTTTTCCTCGATTTATTTACGCAACTATATAAATTTTTTTCATTATTCATTTTGTGTTAATCACAGGGCTGCGTAACCGTTTTCATTAAAAATTACTTTTCGTTTTTTTTATTTCATTGATTTTGCAGGAATTCTAATTATCCTTTTGCTTTTGTCAGTGATATATATTTTCGAGTGTATTATTTCATTTTTCAAACTATTTTTTTAGTAATTTTATTATTGGGCTCATTTCATGGTTTTTTTTTATACCTAAAGTCTTAAATTTATAAGCTAAATGTATAAATGATGGGTAAGAAACTACCGCGTTTCGCCAAATAATTAATTTAATTAATTTTTTGTCTCTAAATTATCATCATATTTTACGCTGGGACTTGGAGGGGCTTATTTAACTTTTAATTCCTTAAACAATCATATCTGTTTTTACTTATTATTTTTTATTTTCGTCCGCGTATTTTAACGAATATAATTAGCGGTCCCGCGCTCTTATGAAAGATAATTTATTAATTTTTAAAAATTACTATCACTAACTTTATTTTCCCCTCCGTTATTGCGTTTAATTTATTTTCATCATTTCGTGTTTTTATTGTTTGAGAAGCTTTAGAAACATAGTGTGAACAATTATTTTTTTCTACTCTTAATGAGTGACAAATAATTATTAAAAGAAGAAGAGGATCACAAACAATTTTCATCAACTCATTTAATATTAATAATTTTATTTATTTATAAATATTATTTATTAAAATTTTTTCCTTTCATTTTATTTGTCATCAATGAATGCCGAAAATATAATAATTTATTTTCGTTTATTAAATTATTTTTTTCATTAATATTATTATTATTTGGTCACGGCCAATGTGATTTTTTAATTTATCTAATTGTTTTTTATTTGCCGTTTCATTTTGAAATCGTGAAGAATTTTTATTTTAAACATTAATTATTATTTAAATCCATTAATTTTTTTTTTCCTTCAAGTTAATTTAATTATTCTTAAAATTTTAACTCTTAAAATTAGTTTTTATCATTAAGATTTTTTCATATATATATAAATTTAATTTATAAGGTTTTTCATATTATTTTTCTCAATAACACGTACGAATTGGAAGATAACCTTGTAAAAGGGATAGGTTTTTTTTTCGTTTAGGGATTGGTTGATTTTTTTTTTTTTGGAGGGTATTTTTTTCCAAAAATTGGAGGTAGGTTTTTTTTTTTTTTGGGGCTCTCAAGACTTTGGTCATAGGGAAAGGATAATTTTTTTTTTTTTGAATTTACTAAAATCGGGAACTTGATAATGTGCGAAAATCTGCGAAAATCAAAAAATCGATTTAATTAAAAATCCCTATTTATGATTAATTTAAATTTTAAAATTTCTCAATTATTTTAAGTTTTTTTTTTTTTGTTTTTTAATGTTTTTTTTTGTTTTAATTATTATTTTATTATTTTTTTTTATGCTGATTATTGATTACGTGTGGTTGTTTTTATTGATTCATCTTTTTTTCATTTAAATTATTATTAATATTCTTTTTTATTTTGTTGCTTCATCTCATTTTCTCGCATTCACTTTCACACGAAATAATTATTTACTTGAAAATTTTCGTTAAATAATGGTGGTTACCATGTTTATACACTTTCAGTCATTGCAACTATGATTTTTTAAAATTATTGTTATGCAGAGTTATTATTGTTAATTATGTTAATACCATTTATTTGAATATGATTATTTTGACATTGATTTTAAATAATACTAATATTTCTGCTGTATGATTTTTTAAAATTTATTATTTATTAATTATCATTTGTTTTATTTCATTTTTATGTATTCAATTATTCTGTTGATTTGCTATTGGTTGTATTTGTGGCATTTAATCATCGGTTTATTTAACATTAAGTCAGCACTGTCCACTTGGGTCAGCAGCCGTCTCACCACATTGGCTCGTTTTTTATTAATCATTTTAATTCATTTTAATTCATGATGATTATTAAATATCATTTTTTATTTTTTTTTCAAATATAATCCTGTGTTGTTTATTGTACTTTTGCGGGCATCATTGCATTTTTTTTCCTGTTGAAAGTGCAATCTGCCAATTGCATTGTGTCTGTATATTGTTAATATTGTCTGCACCCGGAGTAGTTCGACGGGTTCAACATTTTTTACTGTATAACATGATAAACAATAAAAAAAATATTCAATTCATTGTTGCTTAGTAAATCTGTAGCTGATAATTTCTTTTTATTTTATATAAATATCTTAAATAATAACCAGTTTTAATTTTTTATTAAATTCCAAATTCAAATGGCAGATTGCAATGTTTTTTATTTATATTAGCAACATTCAATAGTGCATAGTAAATATTCATTACATTGCGAATTAATTATTATTTTTTATTCAAGTGCTTCTTAAGTATTTTCATCTGTTCATGGTTGTTTTTGTGATTTTTATTTATTGATTTTCCTGTTGTTTTATTTATTATTATTTATTTTTTTAAACATCATTATGTGAGCGGCTTTGTTTTTTAATTTTCTGTACTGCAGTTGCGATGTAACTACCAAAAAAAAAAAAAAATGATAAGAACCAAAATTAAGCAACGGAAAATGTTTGTGTACAATATAAATGAAGTAATATTGTTGGATTAGATGATTGTGGGCTGTAGTTGTATTTTCGTAATTATTTATGTTTGATATTTCATCAGGTTAAAATATTATCATTAATAAATGTGTGCACAAACGGATATCAGTTTAAGATGAAACATAGTAGTGTTACATTTGAAATTATTTAATGCAAATTTATATTATATTTGACTCGCGTTGCAACGAATTTACGAACACTATTTGATGATTTATTGAAATTTGCCGTAACAATACGTCGTGCATATTATCTCAAAATTAATATTGAAAAAAAAAACAAAAATGATAATTGAAAAAATTAAAATGCTCGATATTACCGATGAATTATAACGCGAGCTGGACGAGCTGGCCCAAGCGTGCTTTAAATTTTAGGGTCACCCTTATTTTATTTTTTTAAAATTATTATATTCATTTTCCCCGAGACAAGTTTATATATATATTTTTTTTTCTTTTAACCGAAACGTAATAATTTTTATTTAAAAAACGATTTTTCACGATTTTCGCGGATTTGTCGACATCAATCACCGAGACTATTTTTTTTTTTTCTACGAAAAAGTTAACGCGACGAGTTTTCCCAATCGCGTGGGTGACCCGTCCGCTCGTCGTCAAACATGCAGGAAATGTTTTTCTCTCTACGCGAAGAAAAGCTCTAGTTATTTTTTTTTTTCTTCATTTTATTTGCTTTGGAGATTCACGAAAAGTGGAGCGGGTTGTGGGACGAAAAAAAAATGAAAATAGAAATTTTCTGGTTACAATGGGAATCAACGGGGTAATTTTGTTTTTAATTTATTTTTTTTTTTGGGATTTGGGAGGGTCTTGATTTCAGTCGAAGGGGTGTAAGAAAGACGCGGCGAGTCGCTGATGTTTTACAAGAAAAATAATAAATAACGCGTTAAATATATTCCACGTTTTTTTTTTTAATTTATATCTTATTCTTTTCTAAATGAGATAAAATTATTGTGCTAGTAAATTCATTGATGCTGCGTGTTGAGCGATCAATGAAAGAAAGAAAAAAAACGTGGAATTTATAACAAATAATTGAGCACATATTAAACGCGTATTTTTTTTTTATTTGGACTCATTAAAGTGTGTTAATTAATACTCGCGTTTGTCATGACTGTTTTCCCCTTATTTTTTTTTTTTTTTTTTTTGGAAAAGTATATACTAAGGCCGATTTTGGTAAGAATACGTTTTTGATCAACTTTTTTTTTATTTATCATTATTTATTTATCTTTATTATTATTATTTTTTTTTTAGTTTTTTTATTTTTTTTAGTTTTTAATTTTAATGTAAGGCGCAAACGTGAAAACTTGTACTTTTTTTCCTTGATGTGTCTTTTGGACTTGGGCCGAAACTGCGTGTGTTGTGTTGTGGCTTAAATATGTTATGTATAGTGGTGTTTGTCACAATGTGTTAAAAGTAGTTGAATTATTAACTGATCATAAGAAAATTAACCCATAAAACGAGTGAAAGCAAAAGATCAATAATACACTTGTTATTTACACAAAAAAAACATTATTGAATCGAAAATAATAATGAAATTATCATATTATTAACAAAATAAAATATAAATTGATAGCAAATTAATTCAACGAAAGAAAATATTTAAACTAATCGTTTCTATATATTTAATAATTAATTAATTTAACTACTTTAATGTATGTATGTGTGGGTCCTTGTGAACACGTGTTATTGGTGTTAAATATGCATTATTGCAAAGTGTATTTGTTTATTTCATTGTTGACTTGCGGTGGATCTAATAACCTCGTTCAACATAATATTGGTTTTATAATTAACCTCCAGTGTGTGTGAGTCTGTTTTAATAGTATTAAAACTTTTTGGTATGCCAAAAACAGAATTTTAGTCTTTCCCCTGATATTATTAAAATTTTATTTTTTAATTATTTTTGCCTCATATTTTTTTTTCCTTCATTAAACTCTTTGTTTTCTCTCGTTTACCTTCTCAAAATATTATCAAATAATAATGACATTATTGTCAAGCGAAAAAAGATGAAAAACGCCGGAAAATTGTTTTTTTTTTTTTTTTCATTTAAATGATAATTTTAATAGTAACTAAAGTATCGGTCTGTATAGTTCAAATATTGTAATGCAGTTATCAAAATAGACAGGTGTATTTGTCCTTGTTGTTGTCAGTATTTCTCAATCAATATTTTTTTTCATTTTTCAATAATATATATACTTTATTTGAATTGATAATAAAAGCCATGAATTGTCTATTGTTAATTTATGTAATTTTAACTGATAATTCATCTATTGCAAATTAAATATTTTTTTTATAAATTAAAAATATGTTTTCGCTGTGTTTTGCGAGTATATTGAGGACGGATTAGTAACAACTGTTTGTTGATTACCTTTTTATCTGTTGAATTATATATCTGTATAATAATGGCCGTAAAATTTTTGTTGTATGGCTTTATATTGTGCTCAATTTTTAATAGAGTATAGTACAATTTCAAGATGATCAATTTGTATCATTGAAAAAAATTTTATTTCGCCGTTACAATTGGTGTTTCGTCTTATCAACGAAACACAGAAAAACAATTCCCACAATCTTCACAAGACTGTCGTACGGTTTCTTGTCCACTCCGTTATTATTATTATTTTATTATTTATTATTATTGTAATTTATTAACAACAGAATAATATTATTTATTTTTTTTTTGTTGTTTAACACGACAAAAAATTAATTTCATAATAAGATGATGACTGATGATTGTCGTCTTGTTTTCTCATTATTAAATTATTCTTATTATTATTCTCTCAAAGTATTTTCTTTAAATAATTTTTTTATTCTTTTATTAATTATTTATCATTTACTTTTTTATTTTATTGAGGACTTAAGACTCAATGCTGCACATCCTCACACAAATCAACGTAATCACTGTATTTTTTTTTTTTCTATATATCTTCATTAAATCCTCTTCTTTTTTTATTTTTTTTTCTCTTCAAAATGCATACAGCTGCACTTTACCAATCACATATTATGTCATTAATTCACTCTCACTCTCTTTTTTTTTTTATACTTGTAATAACCTTATAACTTTTATTTTATAATCTAAAAAATTTACGTGATTGTTTACACGACTGCTGAATGAATTTTTTATTCGTTTTCGGTGTTTCTTTTTTATATCGTTCGTTTTAATTGCTTGGAAATTATTCTTGGTATATATTTTTTTTTACAATTTAAAATGTCCTTTCATTTGCAAATATTGACTATTGATTTTCCTTTAGATATACTGAGCTCGATGTCAAAACTTGATATGTTTATTTTTAAAAATATTTCTTGTTATTTAAATTAACTGTAAACTTTTGATGAAGAATTTTCGAGTACAGATAAATCTATATACAAAAATTTGGTATATCGTTAATTTTTTATATACATTTTTGTTTCTGGAATTATTGTGCATGTGCTCGTTTGTGTAACGAAGTTTCATATCTATTGTTGTGCTGAGCTTTCCCGGTTTGCAAGGAAATTAGCATTTTATGTCTGTAAAATTTTCCACTGTACTTTTTTCTTCAAATTTGTTTGTTTTTATATTTCATCAAGCAATCGTCAATCGTTGATATTTATTTGACTTATTTTCATCTCTCCAAACTCAAATCAATTCAAAATTTGTTAATAGGACAACAGAAAAATTTGTTTTACTTAGGGTGGAGATATTTTTAGTCAATTATTATTGTTTAGTTACCAAATTGATTGAGTAGTAATAATTATTATTTATATTTAAATTTTCCATCGTCGATAATGAATCTATTGTATTTTAATTGTAACTTGACTTATATAGTTGCACAAAGAGCTGGAGTATCGACAGGCCTCTTTGTACATTTTACGGATAAAGTCGTTATATATTATTTATATTAAAAAAATAAAAAATTTTTCATTTGAGCAATTATTGTGTTTAAATATTTATTTGTAAATGCAGGAGTATCGACTGCAATTATCAACGGTATAAAACTAAAATCTATTGTTGTATTCGAAGATGGAAAATTTATCAAATAATAATCTGCGGATTTTTTTTTTATTGATAACATTGAATTGACACTGTCTATATTGTGGTAGAAAATAAAATTACTTGTTAGTTCAATGACCGGAGTTGTCGACAGCCATTGCCTTCAGATAATCAGTGAAAAAAAAATATATAAAAATTGACAATTTTGACAATAAAAAAATCCTAAAAACTCTCCAAATTTTGCTTATCATTTTTCACTGTTAGCCTCAATCCTGCTGTTAATATTTTCCATATATATTTCTCTTTTCATTACGAGATTATCACACAGAGCATTTTTATTAGATTTATTTTCTTTTTAAATACATGAAAATTCATTTTTTAATTTTCTTTTTTGTGCTGTTTTAAAAAATTCTCGTTACTCATTAGCAGTCGCGTATTTAAAAATTGAAAAAAATTATCTTTTAATTTTTTCACGTGGCTCAATGTTATTTTTGTAAATTGACATTTAATATCACCACTAAAAATTACACTTAATAATAATAATTCATATGAAAAATAATACCAAAAAATAAACAACCACAAATCTAAAACTTCTCGATCATAATATTCACTCAAAATATTTTTAAAATTTATTTTTTTAAATTAATTAATTTATTCTTTTTTAATAAATCCTAAACTCTTTTTCTTTTTGTGAAAAAATCTTATTATTTTTCAACGAATTTTACTCCAATTTTGCTTGTTTTTTTTAAATTGTTTATCACGACTCGATGAAAACTCGATTAATAATAATAATAAGTTTATAAGTTTGTAGATTTTTCTCTTATTTATTCTCATCTCTTTTGTGATTTTATTAAATTTACTTTTTTTAATTTTTTTTTTCTAACATTAGATACTATTTATTAAATTTTTGTTTGAGTTTTTTTTTTTTTTTTGCTTTTTAAATTGTATTGTTATCCTCATCTTCCATATTTGTCATCTCATTATTGAGCATTGAAATAATTTTTGACTGAAAATAATTACACCTGCGTGGACAAAATTATCGAGTAAATTTTTTCCTATTATTAAATAATTTTAAAAGACAAATTTTCTATAAACGCGTCTTATTTATTGCACGTTTTTAAAAATGTTATTCTTTTTTTTATATTCCAAAATCTAATTTTCTTTTTAATATAAAGTTTTTTTTTTTTATAATTTAATGATTACTACTCCTATAGTTTATCGTAACTCGCAATGATTTTTATCCAGCGTGTAAACGATTTGGTTCCTGTCGCGATAATTATTATCATTAATTTTTTTTTTCCAATAATTTGCACACACGTTTCACATTTTGTTCTCATTATTAATTATTTTTTAAAATGTTTTTATTTTATTCAATTCTCATTGTGTCTAGTAGCGCACCGTGTCAAGTTCGAGATAAATATTTCAACTATTTTTTGTTTCTTTTAATTAATCACCAATTATTAATTGATTGTTTATATTTAAATTGAGTTGATTATTTAAAATCTTTTGTATTTTATTTTTCAAATAAAAATGTCATTATCCGCTGATTTATTATTTCTTTGTTGATCTATTGACGATAGAATGGCTTTTTTTGATTGTTACTGTCTTTGGCTTTTAAATGAAAAAAAATAAATAAAAAAATAATGTATTTTAAAGTCAAGTGCCTCAGTTTTAATCGCAAGTTAATCGTCAATTTTGATGGGCAATTAAATGCCGGGAAATAATCGCGGTCGAGGGTTCGAGCAAATACAGTAAATTGCTCAGTCAAATTAATCTCAGTCTGTTAAAAAACAAAGTAGATTTTTTTGTTATGTTGCTGGTTGCTCAACTTGATAACATCCTTAACATGAAAATCGACTATGATTTTTATTTTTTCTCTTCAAACATACATATAGAATTTTTAATTTTCTGTATGTACATTTTTTTTTTTTGTTTTCTTACAATTAATTATCGAAGGTGAGAAGATAAATATACAACTTAATTATTTAATTCATCAGGGCATTGATGATGTTATCTTAAAGTATCTCCGATCAATTAAAATTTCTTTTTATCAATTTTAATAACCAAAAAAATCACAACCCATAATTGCTCTCGAATAAAATTTAAATACTTTTTTATTCTTTATACAAGAAAATTTACTTTCATTTAAATTGTTTTTTAATTTTTTTTCGTTTATTTTCTTTTTTTTTTTTTCGTTTCAATTAAAATTATATACATACTTTTAGAGTTGATATAATTTGAGGACTTTTTATTGACGTCTTATATGCGGAGAATATTTGAAATTAGTCTTAAAATTTCATTTTTTTTTTTGTTTTTTAATTTTTTTTCTAACGTTTTTTTTTTTTTTTTTTGTACAACATTGACCAATTTCGATAAATTTTTATTATTTTTCCTTTAAATATATCTATGCCAAAATAAATAAAATTTTCCAAAAAATTCACAAATATAATATCACAAAATTTCGTTGAGTCGAATGAAAATTTTTTCAATAATATATATATATTTTTCATATATTTATAACAAGACCGAAAGATTAATTTTTTCATTAAGTCTTATAATCCTCCGCATGTCAAAAAAGTCTCATTTTCTTTTCTCATTCTTGCTCTTTACTATGAAGCAAAAAAAAGAAAATAAAGCCCCAAAAAAAGAACGAATATCCAAATAGTCACAATTGTCGAGAGCGAATTAAGATTTTGTTTTTTTTTTTTTTTCAATTTTAATTATTTACTTTCATTCAAAAATGCAATTGGCGCGGGATTTAAATATCACAAAAGAAAAATAAAATAAAATTCTTAAACAATCATAATTAAAAAATAAAATAAAACTCATAACAAAAATAATTGAAAAAAATAAAATAAAGGATTCAGGAAATTTGGTCGAGTCAAGTGTGATTAAAGGTTCATTGTAAAAGTCAAAATATTGCAATTGAAATTCACTGTCTCTTCATTTATTAGCGTGAATAATAAATAAAATAATAATAGTCATAATAATAATCATAATAATAATTAATAATAATTAATAATAATAATAGTTAGTCGATAAATTAAAAATAGTGACTTGTGACTAGGTTAAGACTCACCGCTTGCAAAAAAAATTGTGTGTTTGTGTGTGTTAA
>JAPYYR010000657.1:0-36130 GCA_030523065.1 Aphidius colemani
CTCTTCTGTCACTTCAATTGGTTTTGGAGTTGTTCTGTTACGTCTATTTGTCTTTTTATTTGGTATTTCTGAATCTTGTGGTAATATTCTGATATTAAGAAGTGGTCTTGTCGTTGATTCTAGTTTATTAGGATTGTCATGTAAATTAAGATTATTTAATGGTGTTTTTCTATTAATATTCGATCTTTTATTTTGGGAATTTTTAATATTGGGTGTTGCTTTAGTGCTGGGAGTTATTTTAGTTGGTTTTTTAATTTGCGTTTTAGGTGTGGTTGGAGGCATTATGGGAGGACCTGTGTCAGGGTCAGACGATGAGTCAGGCTCGGTGTTAGTATTTGTTGATTCCAAATTAGTCATGTCATTATCAGCTACAGCTTCATTTGATTTTGTTGGTTTTTTATGATCGCGAGGCACTTGTCGTTTCCATAAATGTCTTTCATTATCTCCATTGACCACTAGATCCATCAACGACAGCTCACCTTTTTGACAAAAGCAAGTTTTTTTTGTTTTCTCTAACGTTAAGTATTTTTATTTTTTTTTTTTTGGTTTTATCTAGGCGTGCTTTTGATGATGGCTGTGAATATTACATCAATTAAATTCTAAATGCATTAAATATATTTTTTTATAATAAAAGCATATTTAGAGTCATTATCTTGTATTATATTTTAAACATTATTCGTGATAATCAGGAAAAGCGAAAATAAAAATATAAATTAATATACGCGTAGCTTGTTGTTTTAAATTTGGTTAAATGTCCTTGAAAAAAATAAAAATTTTAACGTTCAATGAATATAAATTCCTCTAAAATTTTATTGATCAAGTTTTTCGGATTAACTATGGTGTAGCAATAATAAAAACGGGTCGAGGCTTATAATATTAAATCTTTTAAACAACACAAATTTTACTCAAAAATTCTGATAATTATTAAAAAACAATAACCGATTTGTGTATTAAAATTATGACGTTTTATTATATTTATTTATTCAAGTGGCATATAATAATATGTCATTTAAAAAATATGATAAAATAAATTTCATTATATCGTGAAAAAATTAATTTTTTTATGCTTGTATTGTTCGCCTCTATTAAATCTTAGATATATATATATATTTATATTAAAACCAACAACATTGTATAAAATAGTTGAATTAAAAGAACGGTTTAAAAAAAAAAGAAATTGAAAAAATAAATACGAATGTCCATGAGAAGATATGAGGAAGTTGTAATCTGGGAAATCCAACTCTGACGTATGTAAAAAACTTTCAAAATATTCATAAGAAAAAACTTGAATAAAATATTAAATTATCTAAATATAAATTAAATTATAATTGTTTTTTTAATTATTAAATTACAAGTTGTGTCAATGAACCTACCCTGTGGAGATCTCTTCCTTAGACGACCCTGAGAGTTGTTGGCCATGCTTACGATGATTAACACAACACAAAATAAGACCTTGATATCCATCATTGTGTTAAAAAAATACCTTTACGCAATTCTCTTGCTTGAAAATTATTTTTTTAACCAGAAATAATTTTACTTTTTTATTTATTTGTTAAACACTTTTTATTTTTTTTAAATTCACAAGTAATCGTTTGGCGGTTGGCAAGAGAATGACTAACTTAACAAGTTTCACAATCATCTTATATAGCATCGACATCATTTGCCTTTCAGGTTGTTTTCTATATATCTTTGTGGATATTAAACTCATGATGAGTTTGTGTCTGTTTCGTTTGACGTTATGCGTATATATTTTGAAGATAACATCAATAAAAAATATAATAAGCTATCGATTTTTGACTACATGTCCTTGAATTGACTTGACCAAACACATCAACAATCTATTAAATAACTATTAAAAAAAAAAATGATATTTGTTTATATAAAATAATGATAAAAGTCCTATTAATTTATGTATATTTTCGTTGTTTCTTTAATCTAAATAACAAAATATTAACAGATATTATTCAAGAAATAATGAAAATAATATATTTTCATTTTTCTTTTGATGTTTATCAAATAAATAAATTTACTGGTTCAAGGTTTAACGAAATTTTTAGATATAAAAATGTCTGTACTTGAATAATTATCAAAAATAAAAAGGAAAGTAACAAAAATTTTTAATAGAAAGAACAAATTTAGACGAATAAATAAATAACTATTCTTAATCATTAATAATTGAATGGAAAAAAATTAATTTTCATATTAAAAAAAATGAAATAAAACAAGTTATAAAGCAATTAAATTTATTTTAATGTTAAGTTTAATAATAAGGTATAAATGATAGCTCAAGTTAGAACACTGAGTGTTTGTCATGGTCATAATTATTCATTGTATATTTTTAATGATAGACACGCTTATCATGATGTGATATTCAAGTGGTAACACATCCTGGATAAATGAGATAATCGATCGATACTCAACACTACACGCGATTTTATCTTCTCTATTATTAAAGTCACTATTATTATTTCATCAAACACATAAATACATGTTTTTCATTTTCATTTTGTTTACTGAATTTCATAGTAAACCATTAATTGATTATTCATGTAATTGATTAGGCCGAAGTGAATATAAATCCATATAAATTAATGACATGATCGGGATTACCTTTGTTCTTTTTTTTTCGTCTTCTTCTTCTTCTTCGAAAAAAAATAATATTCTCTCATTAACATCGTAAAAGAAAAAATAATTTTTTAAATATTTTATTTTCTCAGTTAAATACATACTCTAGTGTAGATAAAAACTTTGAAATTTATGTTTTTTATAATGTCGAGAGTGCTACATTAACAAAAATGAAAAAGTAAAAATATTTTAAGAGCATTCACAGTATAACTGATAAAACAATAGACCATTTTTATCACAGGCACTTTGATAAATTTTTCTGTTTTTTTTTTTTATTCATTTCAAATGGAAAATGAATAATAAAGAAATGTAAGAATAAAAGATGAACATAATAAAAGGATAAAGAAAATGAGGATGAGTGGATACATTTTTTGTTTTTTTTTTTTTATTTTTTCGATGGGTCGTATGTGAAAGATAGGTCAGAGATTCGTTAGACTAATGGCTTCGTATTGTTTATCAATACAAATAGGAATATCTAGAACTAGTTTTAGCCTATATAAGCCGGTGAAAAAAATTATTCGGCTCAGTATGAGAAATATTTTTCTTACTGTATCATAAAACGTTAGAAACAAAAAAATTTAAATTTAAAAAGAAAAAAATGAAGTCTGTAATTGTATTGATTGTATTTTTTTTCCTAAAAATCTCTTACGGTAAGTAAAGTGAAAAAAAATTAATATTAAAGTGAATTATTCTTATATTTTATTGATAATTTTTAAAATGATAAAATTTCAGGAGATCCAGTTATGACAACAAGTATTACAAAAAATGATTCATCATTGTCAGCTGAAGCAAGGGCAAAAGAATGGATTAATTCTGGACACACTTGGGTATTTCCATCAGTCAGTGAACTACTTTGGAAGAATAATCCATCATCAAAAGACAATGAAATTAATCAAATGAAAAATAGACTTTATAGTCTAGAAGTATCACATAATTATATTATCCACATGCTCGAAGCAATTAAGACAAGTAAATATATTGCATAAATTAATAATAATAATGTTTATATATTTTTCAAATTATATTTTAGATATGGAACGAATAAGTTATTCTTCAAAAATAAACAATCCAACAAGTCCAAGCTTTCTACGACGAGTACTTTTTAAACCAACTGAAAAATCAAAAACAACAAATGAAAATTTACAAGTATTATCATCATCATCACCATCATCATTATCACCATCATCATCATCATCATGTACAAACTCGACAATTCCATCAACAGAGTATGCAAGTTCTTCAAGTGAAAAACCGATAATAGATGCTAATACAAAAACAAATATTCAAACAACAAAACAAACTGTTGTTGAAATGAGTGCTGCTGTTAATACAAAGCCAATCAATCATATTATTTTTCCAAGCTACACATCAGTTAATTCACTATTGGAAAATACAACAACGAAAAATAATAATACCGAATTATCAAGCGATAATAATTCTCAACAATTTGATAAAATAAGAAAAAATGCTAGGAAACCCTCAGGTGATGATAAATAAAACATTTTTAAAAAAATATTTTCACATGTAAAATTAAAAAAAAAAATATTAAATTCCTCTCAGCTTTTTTTTAATTATTATTTTTTTCATTTTCATTTTACTCCAATTTATTATATTGAAATTCCATTATTATTAAAAAAAAATCTTCATCAATATACTATTTTTTTTCCTAGAAATAATATGTATGCTTCGATAAACAACTAGGATCGCAATTAAAAAAAAATGCTTATAAATAGAATAAAAAATAATTTAAAAAAAAAAATCTCATTCATGCAGTTGTTCGATTATTTTATGAATTATTAATATAAAAATTTGATTAAACAATTTTAGATATATAGTATAAAAAAATAAAATCAATAATTATTGTGAAGTACTTTTTTACAGGACAAAAAAAGACATGGTTTATTTATTTTCATGTGTGTACTGAGTTTGGACGTGGGTAAAACCAAGTGGCAATCGTAAAACACTACTTGCATTTTAATAACTTCACTGAGGTCATTCATACTTGTTAAAAAAAGCCAGGACATCATGACATCAAGACATAATACTTTCAATCATGGCAAAGTGCACATGTATTTATTTTATTTCTATAAATTTTTTAACACTCAGTTTTGTGTCAGCAGGTGAGATAATTGTTTCTATCAAAGACATTATAATTAGCTTAATTGCATCTCGTGTAAACTGTAAATTTATAAAAAAATATTTAGGAATTTTCATGAAAAAATACAGTTGAATAAAGAAAAAAATAAAAATTTAATTAATTAAAATTGTTAACTACAGTGGAAGATGGATTTTAATATTAAACGATTTGTTTGTTTCTTTTATTTCTATGTTGCTTATCAATTTTTAAATCTTTAATGTCACATTTGTTTAAGTGATTAATATATCGTTCATTGAGAAAAAAGAAATAAATTGTAAGAAAAATTTCAAGGTCATCATTTAGTCTGGAAAAATAATTTAATTGATGACCGTGAAAGACAATTCTCATGGTCACTATTGCTCGTCAAACACACGTAATTATTTTATTTTTTTTTCGTAATAAAAATATTGCCACAACAATCATTTCATTATATGAATATTTAAAAAGAAAAAAACTGGAAAATAAGGAAAATGGAATAATAATAATGCTGGAAATAAAATATTAAATATTGATTTCAGATGAGAGAATAAATTACAATTCTGAGAATGAAAAACGCTGGAATACACCACCAGAATTAATACCAGAAGCATTATCTGATATGATAAAAATTCAACATTCAGCCCAGCCAAGATTTCTTCCATTTTCTGCAAGTTTTACTATAAATTCTGGATCAAGTAATTCTCATTCATTAAGTATTGGAGGCACAAATAATGGCATCAGTTTATCACAATCTCAAAGTATGGCTTCAAGCGAATTTGAAAATATCGGGTTAGTGATGAACGTTTTTATTTTTATCAATATAAAAAAATTTTCAATTTAATAATATTATTTAAAATATGATTAACGAGTCTACATTTACATTTTTATATTGCACAAATTTATTATCGATAATTCTATTATCAGATAAATTATTACAGACGAAACTTTTATTCTGAAAAATAATAATGAAGTGCGTCATAAACTAACATATTATTTTTAACAAGTAAGATAAATATTTAAACATTGATAAAAATTAAAAATAATAGTATTTATTTAAAAAGAATATTAAAATTTAGATGACTCAATAAAAATGATTCATCATTACGCAGATGGAATATTTTTTTGTTTGTCTTAATATTTTGTCGATAATGTTTCACGAAATAAATGATGCAATGATTAATTCAAAAGAGTAAATAAATTATATTAATATTTTTCTACTTCAATTTCTTAGATCAAGTTTATCAACAAGTCAATCAAGTTCATTTTCAGCTGGTTCATCAGGATTGTCTTCGTCTAATTCAAATGCATTTAATTTAAATCATCCATCATTTGGTGGTCAATCAAATGTTAATTCAAATTCATTTGCAATTGGTCAGGCAAGTTCATCATCAAATGGAAAAATTAATAATAATAATCGAGCAATGACTAGTGCCCAATCAAGTGTTGGATCATGGAATTTAGGAGCATCTGATATTGATGGTAATAGAGAAGTAGTTGGATCATCATATCAAGGAAATAATAAACGACGTGGTAAACCTTCATGGACGAACATAAGTCCCAATAACAATGTAGGAGGTAATAGTTTCTATATTTCGTCGGGCAGAATTTTTTCCTGGCTGATTAAATAGCCCATCGAATGCCTGACAAACGTAGGATATCAAAAAAATTGTGGCCTACGTTTGTAAGGCATCCAAAGAGTTATCTAATGGGCAATTCCATAGGCCACTCTTCTAAATAGATTTCTACAGTTGTGTTGTGAAATAATTTTTTTTCTAGGAGTTTATATGACACCTGGAGTAGAATATTCTGGTCGAGGTAGACTTTATGGAGGACATAACAATCGACCACTGCGTCTTGATATTGATGTGGATGATTCACAGTATCAACAGGCTCGTCCAACAGTTTCAATTAGTAATTATAGGCCGTCGTCTGTTCGAAATCATCGAGTTTTTATTGATGAACATAATGCATATGTTCAACGACATCCTCGACAACAAGTAAATCGTTTCTACAAGTTTTAGCAGCGAGTTCATTTTCTAATTCACTTTTTCTAATTTTTAGAAATTATTTATGGAAATAATTATCACAAACTTTTAATTATTTAAATAAATTTTTTACTTATGGCAAATGGTCAATTGACGAGGTCATTTATATCGTTTTATTATTGCAATATTTTCTTTGTGATGTTACTAAAACGCAGTTTCTAAGTTGTTCTTTCCTGGGAATAATTAAACGAAAAATCAAGAAAAAAAAAACAAATTTATTGAATCATTCATGAATTAATCAGAAAAAAAATAATTAATTAACTAAAGTACAAGTTGGGAAAATCCCAGAATCGTATTATTCATTTATTTATGTTTATTTTCATCTCGTCTATCCTCAAGACTAAAAAATAAGTCTATTTTTGTAAATAATTTCACTAGGCATTATTAAACTACAGTGTCTTTGTGATGATTTTAATAGCATCATTCAATATTCAAACATTTCCAAGGCCATTTGAATATTAACATTCTTCAATTACATGAGAATAAATTGAAGAAATATTATAATGAATATATATAAAAAAAAAAAACGAATGCTATTATTAGTATTATAAAAATTGTAAATTTTATACGAGGCTATATTTATAAGCTCAAATAAATCTTATGAAAAAGTAATTATTAATATAATAAATACATAAAAAATAGAATAAATTCCTTAAATTTTTATATTTTCGATAACTTAATTCAACACAAGTTGGAGAGAAAAATCAAATACTGTTGTTAATCTTTCGTCTTTAGCTGAAGTCAATGCCATTGTTAATGTCGTAAATAAGAAAAAAAATTATTCATGGTCAAAATCATTAATCATAAAGTTTAATCAAACTCTTCTATTCTTTCGCATATTATTTGTGTGACATAATATTGATAATTTGAAAAATAAATAATAATAATTTCTTAAACAAATAAAATATATTGTTTTTAATAAAAAAAAAAACAAAATAAAAGGTAAAAATTAAATCATCAGTTTGTTGGAATATAAAGAAAAAATAATTATGCAAACGTGTGGAAAAAAAAAAATAATTAATTGTTATATTTTTCATATAAAGGGGAAATACCAAAAGTGTAAATTTAAATTTCCACTGATGAGCAAAATGAAATAAACAATACCGGAATATTACTCATTTGTTGACTTATGCAATAACTATTAGAAGATCACACTTGTTGTTAGTTTCAAAGGTGAATATCGTTTGCTATAAAAGCAGGAAAATCGAAGAATATTTATCAAAGAGTATTTATCTGTTGAATTGATATATCAAGAAGTTACTTGTTTAATCTGCAGTTTTTTAAAATATATTCAAACATGTGGAAATCATTATTTTTATGTTTATTTATAACAACAGCACTTGATGCTTTGCCACTTGATAAAGGTAATTTATTTGCTACAATAATTTTTATAATTTATAAACATATATTAATAATTTAATTTTATTTATTTATTTTTATTTTTTATACTATCGTAGAGTCTTATGAAGAGGTTCCAATCCCTCCAACTGAATTGTTACCACCACTTGTTGATGGTGAAGAATCGAAATTTGCTGTTGATATATTTAATGAAAATGTAACACTTGCTAGTGAATTATTACCACCATTTGAAAGTAATACAACAGATAAGTTGGGTGTTGTTTATATTATTAATTTATATGGTGTAAGAAATGCAACAGAAGATAATGACAATGACGAAGAAGTTTTGAATGCCGATATTACTGGAAAAATACCAGGAATACTTGGTAAATATATTCAATAATTTTGAATTATTAAATGACTAGAATTATTTGAATATTAATTTTGTATTTTTGATTGTTTAGAACCAATTGCAACGGTATTATTGATTCTTGAGGAAGACGAGGAAAATAAACCAGTGAGTCTTGATGAATTTGCTAAAGATCTTGAAGATGATGGTTTTAAAGTTGAAAGAATTGGTGATGATAATGAATTAAAAGTAATCAAAATTGATATGGATGGTACAGAAGAACCTGATTTTGAATTAATTAAACCAGGACAACTTAATAAAATACGTCGACGTAGATCACCAGAACCACATCTTGGTCTTCTTAATAAATTATTGGATAAACATAGAGGTGATGATTGTGATCCTTGTCGTCAAAAACAATATCAACAACAACCTCAGTATTATCAGCCACCTCAACAATACCAACCACCACCTCAATATTATCAGCCACCACCTCAACATTACCAACCACCACCTCAGCATTATCAACCACCACCTCAACAGTATGAACCATATCGACAACACTATCGTCCACCACCCCAGCAACAAGTTCAACAACCTTGTAATGTGTGCGGTCAAACTGGAGGGTATATATTCAAATTTATTTATCACAATAATTTATTTTACTAACCAGAGATAAAACTTTTCTCTTTATTTTACTGGAAATGTAAAAATTACGTAGCTTCTGTCGGTGAATCAGAAATCCAAAAGATTTCTCTACACTCAATTGTTAATATATTAGTAAATTTATGTTAACAAATGGCAGTATACTATCTTCAGTTGTCATAATAATTATAAAATATTGTTCTAATTTGATTTTATTAATTGAAATCTATTTAATTTCACAGAAATCATGGTTCACACAGCCAATCGTCAGCTCAATCATCAGCTCAGTCATCCTCAAATAGCTGGTAAGAAAAATAAAACTAACAGTAAAAAATAATCCCACAAAAATATAAATTTATAATAATTTCTTCTTGATTTTACAGGTAAAGAAAATATTAAATAATGAATAATAATTTTTCTTAATCATTGGAGAATTTAATTTAACGAGACATACTGATTCATCGATGTGTCATCAAACCTTATTATTTACAAATGCTTATGGCCTTCAATTTTTATAACACAATGTATAAATAATAAATATTTTCATTTTGAATTAACAATATGATTTGCTTAACGAAAAAATAAAAAAACAAATTTTATTTGCTGTTATTGAGTGTACGTGAATTTTTATTTTTATATTTTCCTGGTACCTGGCATAATTGTGGCTTATTCCACTGGATTGTGACCTCATCGCTTGTGTTGTTCACGCACAGTGATACTTTTCACAATCATTATTCATCATACAAGTCATTTTATTATAAAGAAAATAATAAAATTAATTTCCAACCATTTTTTTTTTCTTATTTTCTATTAAAACGATTGCATAAAAATTACTCTATAATTATTTGAGTACCAGTATTTATAAGAGTGAATAGATGAAGGATAATTCTGTAGAATTATTGATACTGATGAACCGATATTTATATTCATAAAAACTTCCGGTATTTAATGTTAAAAATAACAAAAAAAAAAAAAAAATAAATAAAATAACTACGTAAAGATAAAAATAAAAGGCATTTTTATTACTCGGTAATCAAATTTTTATATTTATTGGAAAACTATTAGTATAATTGTTTTATTTTTTAACAACCTACTATTATCATAAAAAACTAATTTGAAAAAATGAAATTATTATTTTCATAAAAGTATTAAAATTATGGACATTTTAATTTACCAATTTCATGAAGTTAACTCGATATTTTTAGATGAGATTTTAGTTTTTCGTACAGCTAAAATAATAATAATAAAATATAAAAAATAATAAAAAAAAATTTACGTGTATCACGAAGTAAATAATGGCGCAGTTGACATATTGTTACATAATTATTCTTGAATGATGCACTGACAAGTGCTTATCAAAGTATAAAAGAGACAAGGCTAAATATATCCACGTTCAGTTGCGTGCTGATATTTGGAGGTGACTTAGTTTAATTTTTAATTTTTATATATCATTTTTTAATTATGCAAATGATTGTCATTTCATTTGGGCTTGTTCTGCTAGCAACTTGTCTGAGTGCTTTACCAGCAACTTTAGACTCAGGTAAAATAATTTTGACATTTAAAAAGTCGTTAATTAAATTTATTTTTTAACTTTAATAATTTTCAGATGGAGGTGTGTCGTATGAAGAGAATGGTGTTGTTTATATATTTGATATTTATGCAGTGAGAAAATCAAACAGTGCAAGTGTTGGAAAAATACTCAATGATGGAGGCATTGAAAAAATAAAATCATCAGCAGGTAAATAACATAAAACATAATAATTATAAATAGAATAATTGTTAAGCAATGTGTTAATTATTTTTCTATTTTTAAGATAAAATTGGAATGGTAGTTTTGGCAGATGAAGATTCAGAAGTGCCAATAACACTTGGTGAATTTTCAGACATTGTTGAAGACTTGGGAATGACTGTTGAAAAATTAAATGACGGTGATGAATTAAATATCATTGAAATAAAATTTGACGATATGTCAATGGAAGATTTTGATGATTTTATGAGTTTTGAAGAACTCATTAGAGTATTAAAAGCCGAAGGTATAATATTAGAATTAAATGAAGAAAATTCATCGAGATTCATTCAAGTGGCTTTTGATGAAAATCTCAAAAATTATGATGACCAGCCATTTACACTTGATGAACTTGCTGATTTTTTTGAAAAAGAAGGATACACTGTTGATATTATCAAAGCTAACAACAAAGTAATGGCAATAAGAATTCATGTTGATGATATTCCTGATGTTGTAACAACAAAACAAACATCACCAAAAAAAGACAATAAAAAATATGATAAAAATGATAAAAAGATTCAATGAATAAAATTAGAAGACGTAGAACTCCATGTTCTGAATGTCAAACTGGTACAATGATTAAAAATATGATTGAAAAATATAAAGAATCGAAATAATTATTGACATTTAAATATCAATTATCTCAGTAATAATTGAATTTGTTTTTTGATTATCACATTGAAATGATAATTTATGTATTATACTATCTTAAATAATTATTTTTAATTCGTAATTTAATGTGATTAATAAATAAAACGACAAAAAAATTGAGTAGGAAATTGATAATTATTTAATAGAAAAATAATAATAAACGAAAAGTAAAAGACAAAAAATAATAAATGAAACATTAAAAACTTACATTTATTGTTGAGTAAAAATAATAAAAAGTTGATTAATCATCTTCATCATCACTGATGATTCTACGTGATTGTTTTGTGATATTTTTTTCTGGAGTTTCAGTATTTTTTTCTTCATTTTTATCATCATCATTGTCATCGCTGTCATCATCGTTATCATCGCTGTTAATTTTAATTACTCGACGTTTTTTACTTATTGGAGTTTCATTGTCAGAATTTTCTGAACGATTTCT
Source organism: Aphidius colemani (assembly GCA_030523065.1). Taxonomy (NCBI): domain Eukaryota; kingdom Metazoa; phylum Arthropoda; class Insecta; order Hymenoptera; family Braconidae; genus Aphidius; species Aphidius colemani. The sequence continues at coordinate 11,995 of JAPYYR010000657.1, forward strand.
TTTTGTTTCAGCTGAAAAATAAATGATAAAAAATTTAATAAAATACATAAAATAAGTAATAAAATTTTACTCATACCAATGCTATTTTCGTCGTTATTATCAATTTTCATTTCCGAGTCTGAGTCTGATGAATCTTGCACTACTTTAAGGCGACTCTTGTTCAATTTTAATTTTTCATTTTTATTATTATCTTGACTATTGTCGCTACTTTTCATCTTGGGGGTCAACTTGTTCTCAACACTTTTTTTCATCAGTGTTTTTGTTGGCAAAGTATCTTCATCACTGCTCGAGTCATCGCCTTCAGCTATTTGACTACTTTCCACTGAGTTGACTGAATAATAAAAAAAAAAAGATATAAAACAAAAAGATTGAGTAAAATTTTTTTAATATTAATTTAATTATCAACGATGATAAATAAATTTTAAATGAATAATTACATTTTTTTTTGTTTGATGAATTATTGTTGAATAATTTTTTAATGTTATCCAAATCAGATTGATGATTATCTTCGCTTGAGTCACTGTCACCATTATCACTTCTGACCTCAGGAACTTCTGTATTTTCTTCAAGAAATAAAGCAGATAAATAATTTCTCCACTATTAATTCTTAAATGATAATTAAATTGAGTCATAAAATACATACCTTCTTCAATGAAATTTCCAGCAAGCGAATTCGTAATAAGTTCACAGCGTTTTCTTATTGTTGCTGATAACATAGTAGCCGGTATACGCCAATGAATTTCTTGCTCATTTGCTGGTGGCTCAACTCCGAACGCACGTAATAATTTAAGAAAACTTGGTGTCTCCATTGCAATTGATGAATCATCAGTCAATGGTACCAATGATATACCTTCATTACTTTCTTCATCTCTATCATCAAGTGCATCTTCAAAAGATTCTCTCAACCATTCAAGTACTTTATTCATTTCTTTTCCTATTGAAAAAAAGTATTTATAAAATTAATTGATTGAAAAAAAAAACAAAACAAGAATCAACTTTTTTACCTTCTCTTATAACTTGTTTTATTAATATCGACAATTGTCCATCAGAATAAACAATAGCAGGTTGTTTACTATTTTTAAATGATTTTTTATTATTATTTTTAATTATTTCTAATGAATTGCTTTTTGATTCTGCATCGGAAGTTTCACTATCAGAGTTGTCACTGCTATCTGACCTTTCACTTGATGATCGAGTTTCCAATGAAGCTTTTTGTGCTTTTAAAATAAAAATAAAATAGATGTATTTTAATAGATAAAACAAAAATTATCAAACAATATTTTTATCGTTATGATAAAATCAATTGAATAATATATTTTATAAAAACATAAATAACATGTTAAATAAAAATATAAATAAAAGATTAAAAACACTGATATATTAGTGTTAATAAATAAGTTAATAAATGTAAAATGAAAAAATATTTTCAACTGACAATGGATAATTATAAATGACTAATGAAATTTTGATTAATAAATTAGTTAAAATTTCATAGATTAAATTTAATTTTATTATTAAATTCAATTTTAAATTGAAAAGCTTTTGACATTTACTAAAAGTATTATAATACTTTGATGATGTTTCTTTAATGATAACTAATTAGAGTTGAAAAAATTAGTCATATCTGTAATAATGAAATTATGATGATGATAATGATGATGATAGTTGAAGGAAACACACACAGACATTTGAGAAGTACGATAATAGGAATAGCATTTTCTCAGTTAAAGGGTAAAATATAATATATTGCGTCATGCTGCGTGACACAAAGTATGACACGGTGGATGTAGTTTAAGTGTCAGAGAGGATGAGACAGGGTGAGAAGAAAGGGGTGTATAAATGGATGGCAATGTTTAGATGCACCACAAACCCCAGATATATGTATGTCACATAACATGCATAAATTATGTGAATATTTACTATGATTTTATGTCATTTGTAAATTAATTTCAAACTTATATTATTGAATTTATAATGAATATTATTTCAACGTTTGTTGGTATTATATTAATTATTTAAAAATAATAAAATCTTGGCAATTAAAAAGTAACAATGATAAAATTTTACTTCAAGCTTTTAACTTGCATTATTTTTTTTTTTGTTGAATTTAAAAAAAAATAAATAAATGAACAAGAAACTTTGTAAAACTAAAAGTATACGATACAATTGAAATTGGATAATGGATTGAACAAACGTTGAAAGTATTTATATATATGTATTAGAAAAAAAAATTAAAACTTACATCCATCGTTTTTCTTCTTTCTTTTTTTATGAAGTTCTTTTTTGTCTTTGGCCAATCCAAGTTCCAAAAGCTTTTCTTTTATTTTGAAATTTTTTCTTTTTATTGTCAAACCATTGCTTATAGATTCAACTATATCTATTTAAATAAAAATACATTTAAACATATAAATACTGTTTTAAAAGTTTTACAAAATTCACAAATTCAAATTATTTGAATTATTTATTTTTATTGAATAAAAATCGATATGATTTTTATAAAAAGTGATGAACGCTTCCATCTTATTGTTTGATTGAGATAATAAATTAATCACGATGGCAAAGCAAATGTATATGCAATCGATTATTTATAGTTTATTCATAATAATTAATGTAAAGTCTTATAAAAAGTAGAATTTATAATTTAGTGTAATGAACAGCCATATTGTGATACACGTCTCAATGATGCTGGATTGATACCGTTACGTATATCTAAGGCATGATTAGCACGATAAAGACTTAGTATTTTTAGAAATAATTCAAGCCTTGTGCCAAGCCTGTGCTAACTAAAAGGGTTAAAAAAATTAAAATCCAAACTTTATGATTTCCTTGACTTTGGATTTTTAATTGTTTTTTAAACCCAATAGTTTCCTACCCCTTTAGTCTATTTCAAATGACTTTAAAGAATTCTGAAATAACATTTACAACTTTCTGATAAAAAAAAAAAAAAAAAGCCTCCCAGAAATCATTCCTAGAAATTATTTAGGAAACATTTTCAGGAATTTACCAAAAATGGAAACAGGAAATTTGTGGGTATAAGTATAATCTTTGTAATAATTTCGTTTGAAATAAAAACCTGATATTGATCAATTATTGTTCAATTGAAGTTATAAATAAATGACAATATAGTAAGTCAAAGTTAAATGCAATTGACTATTTATAATTTATTCATATTAATTGAAGTGAATCCATATAAAGAGTAGTAGTAGGGGAATGCGGGGCTAAATGGGACACTTGAGGAAAAAATATGAATCGATGTATGAAAATAGTTTTTTCTGATCAGTTTTCCTCTCTAATAAATAAAAAAAACATTAATAATTTTTAACAATAAAAAAAAATTATCACTTATAAATGAACTTATCATTTTTGCATAAAATATTATATTAATGACAAAAACTATTATTTTTTAATTGATTTTTAACTATTTTTTTCTAAAAACGAAGAAAAATATATGAAAAATAATTTTTTTTTATTGTATTTATTGTCTTTCGGCTTATACTAATGTATAAGGAAAAAGATAAAAAAAAAAAAATAATTAATGAAAAAAAATTTTTAGAGTATCCTAAAAAAATTGCCCTGCTTTCCTTATTTGTAGTTTAGTCATAATTTTTTTTAGTATAATGAACAGCCATGATGTGATATACGTCTCAATGCTGTTGGATTAATACCGTTAAGTTCTAAAGCGTGATTAGCACGATTAAGACTTTGCTGGTCGAGTGTAGTATTTTTAGAAATAATCCAAGCATATTGCAACATACTATTGGAACGAAAAAATTATTAATAATAATTACTTGGCATTATATTCATAAAAAGACTAGAATAATAGTGGTTTAACTTAGTACCTTCCATCTTCGGCAGTTTGAATCATTTCAACAACATAAAAGTTAATGTAATCAGTATCTAAAACAATTCCAATAGTGTTTCTTTGAAGTGCAAGTGGTGGGAACTTTATATTAAATTGTGATCCTTGAATTGGATATGCAGACAAATTCCATTTATCTATATTTCCAGTTCTTGAAATTTTATAATTTTTTAAATTATTGAATATATATTTTATATTTATAAATTTTTTTTTAATAAATTAAGTTGCCTTGTAATTAACTTACAGAATATTTATATGTGAACCAGTTAGTGAAATACTTCCTTCTTTATTTAAAACAACTTCAGTAGTACTGCATTTTTGACTTGGTTCATATCCGTTTGGAATTGCGGAATATGTATACCAAGTTCCTGCCAACTATATCATAAAAATATATAAATATTTTTATACTATCAAATAATTAACAAGATTTAATTTGTATATTACCCTTTCATATTCACAACTTGGCAATGATTTAATAAATGGATAATTTGGCATGATAATTTGTGATGAAATACCAGCAATAAGTGCCGATAAAATTACAATTAAAAACTTCATGATGATTTGATATTTTACTTTCAACTTTTCTTTTGAATGTACTGAATTTATAAGATTTTTTTTCGATATTTATATGGTTTTTGGTATTAATTATCATATTAAATGATGCTTATAATAATGACATGTTTAAAAAAATATTTAAACATATTGATGAATTTATATTTGAAATTTACATTTCAAATGTAATGTTTAACCAACGATAAACACAATTTGGTTTTCATTTTTTTATTTCTACAGCTGTTTGTGTACCCTTGGCTTGCTTAACTGGCTTTTTTATCAGCAAATTTAATGTTTAATATAAATGCGTATCAATACTTTTTATTTTTTGCTTTATCAATTTTTGCTTTTTATTTCTTGTATCTGCCATTATGAAACAATTCAAAATTATTGCAATTCAAGTCAAGTGTACATAAACACTTGTAAAAATAAAAAAACCAATTTATTAAGCATTTGACGTATAAATTTAAAAATATAAAACGTCATTGAGCTCTAAATATAACTATGAAAATTGAAAAATTATATCTCTTAAATTTGATACTTTTAAAAGAAAATAAAGGCTATGGTAAATATTGAATTATGAAATTTATTTTTATAGCTTAATTTTATTTACTCAAAAATGCTACTTTACTAAAATTTCTCGGTAAAACGACTTGCACTTTAATTAGAATTATTTTAGATACTGATTCAAACTTTCAAAGATGAAAAATAATAAATAAAACAACTATTATTTATATTGATGTAAATATAAGTAATAATTTTTTCTGCTCAAATAGTAATTTAGAATTTGCTTAGATTGACTTTTAAAATCGTTCTCGTGTTTATACTGCTTCAGTAAAAAATATAATCAATCTAACTTGACTAAAATTTATATCGCAAGATGGATGTCCATCAAACAATAATTATTGATATTAATGAATATTTAATAATAATATTTACCTTGAAAAACAGAATGTAAAAACAATTTAAATAAAAAAATCATTATAAACTGTAATAAAATTGGGTTTTATCAAGTACAATTGCCACGAAATTTTTCGTTTATGGAGGTAATAATCTGAGAGTCATGCAATTTATCAAATTTAATCGAGTAAACTTGATCTTATTTTAGCAATTGAATTTTTTTAAGACTGAGTATTTAAGATGAAAAAAAATAAGAAATGGAAATTTACACTCAAATACTTACCGATATCATTTCTATGAATTTCCCACAATTCTGTGAGCTGGGTAATTTCCTCTTCTGACCATTCTTCTGGTAAATGAATTCCCGTTGATTTCTAAAGTAATAAATTTAAATAAATATTATTATAAAATAGTTTATGCAATCTTAATTTAAATATTATTTTAGCAGTTTAAAAAATTTTCAAGTAAGACACATGAAAGTTTTTTTAAGGATAAAAAATTTGTCTTTTTTTCACAAGCAAGTAGGATGGTTTTGAATGAGAAAAATAATAGTAGTGTGTCTGCTATTTTATAGCAAATAAAAAGTAATTTAAGCTGAAGGAAAAAAAAAATATAAAATGAAAAAAAAATTCCAGACAAAGAGAGAAAGAAAGAATATTGTCTTCTTGGAATTTTCAATTTCTCGGGGTCTCTCGAAATTTATTTATTTATTTTTTCAAAATTATATTTTTTTACTATGCAAATGGAAAATTTCGTCGTCCTATTTTTTTTACTTTCAGTTGCTTATTTTATTCCTTTAAAGTTTACATGTGTTTTTTTATTCTTTATTATTATTTTCTTAACGATAAATCATTGATCTTTTGATGTTCTTTGAGGGTTGGTATTGTCGAAAGGTGGGTATATGTGTGTTCAAGAAGCAACTGATACTGAAGCCACAAACATGCAAAGGGCATGTGGGCGTGTGTTTGTGGAAATCTAATAACAAACAAGTTGCAATAAAAAAAGCCAACAAAAATGTCTAAAAAAATACCAATATTATCTAATCCCTCAGTAATAAAATATATAATTTTTTTATTTATAATTTTACTAACACAACATTTAAAAAATAATAATTCATGCTTGTTTGGCAAAAGATTAAACGAAAGCTTCTTTCTACCGACTCAACAAAAAATAAATAAAAATTTAAAATTGCTTTTCCAGAGAATATTTCTTTTCCCTATATTTTTACGGCTATTCTTCAAGATATATATTTTTTTTACTTTTTTATAATAGCATTTTACCCTTACGGATATTATTGTTCATTTCGATTTTTATCCAACGTTTATCCAACGTTTATTTTTAGTAATAGCATAAAAAAAAAAAAAATACAAAAAATTTATCAGAAACTATAAAGAAAGTTTTAATTGCTCTTAACAACTGTACAAGTCAATTATCCAAAAAACTTGTAAATGATTCCAATAATTACCTTGGTATTTGTCATGAGATAAAGTTCTCTGAGCTTTTTTACAACACTACGACGAGTACGATCTTCTCTTATCATGTTTTCAAGTATCCAATCAACAACATCTAGAAAACAAAAAAAAAAAAACAAATCAGAGTTTAACTTAAAAAATATATTTTAATTAATAATAATTATTAAAGAATATAATTTTAAAAATAAGAAGAAAATAGAAAAAAAAATATTAAAGTTACCTTGAGATTGCTTATTAGTTTGATGCTCCATGAACAAAGTACGTAACTCATCTTCTTCAGTTTCCGTCCAGCCGGTGCGTTTAAGTTTTTTATTTTCAACTTGAATGTCATAGCCCTCAACCATCTCAACTGCCTGATGTGTATTCTTCCAGAAGAGTAATTCCATGTACGCTTTTTGGTTTTTTTCAGCTACTTCCGCAAACTGGCGTATTATAAAGACAGCAAACTTTTTCAACTCCTATTATATTTCGACATTTTACCAAGTTGTATTCAACACGTACATGAAAATTTTTAAAAATTAAAATATAAATAATAGTACTTCTAAGTTTTCTTCTTATAATATTTAAAAATTACATTTAATATTACCTTGTGTTCTGGTTTTTTCGATTCAAAAATACGTTGAAATGAACGAAATATTGTTGCTTGAAATATCATTGATGGCATTTTACAATCCCATGCAATTCTGTGTAACATTTTGACAATAATATGATTAACTTCAGCTGTATTTTTATCAAAATTACTGAGTAGAATTGCCATTCCTTTGACAATTTTAACATTGACAAATCTGTAAGCAGAAAACACAATATTAAAATAAAATAACGAAATGAAAATAACATACATTAATACCTTCGTAGAAATTCATCATAATTAAATTCTGTTTCATGATATTGTGGTTCATCATCAGCTTCTTCTTCATCTTCTTCATCATCACCATCATCTCTTTCTTCTAAAAATAAAAAAATTTTACAAATAAAATCCAACAAAAGTAATAATTGAATAAAAATAAACTGACCATTTTCATTGTTCAAAAAGGTCTCGACATTTTCCTCTTCCGTTTTGTCAGCTTCAACTTCCTCAACAACTAAAACAAAAATAAAAAATCCACAATTATTAAATTTCATAGAGAAAATAATTAAAGCTTTGATAATAATTTACAAGTTTGTTAAGTTATATAAAATTTTCATAAGCGGAAATTACACTAAAAGTCTGACCATTTGGTCAAATATATGTGAAAGTACAAGTATAGTTTTGCTTAGTCGACAGTAACCAACATGAAAGTTGACACATTGTAGTTTATAAAACTACCAATGAACAATGTTACTTTGTTGTGATGTTATTTTGAAATGTACGATCAGTAAAACAACACTGACAAACAAAATATAACTTTTGTATGGATGTTATTTGTCAGTAAATGTGTATGTGTTACTATAAAATTTGAGAGAGATAGTTTTGTTGGAGTACAGAAGGAATGAAAAACCACTGGCTGATACATCTGCCAACATTCAGTAATGAATAGCCTTGTATTCGTTGTTGAAGCCGGCGTCGCGATTCACTGTTTGTGTTTTCTACTGAGGAAAAAAAATTATTCAAATAAAAAAAAGGGAAAAAAAATATATAAAACATAGACAATGAAGTGATTTATATATAAAAGCAGACGACAGCTACTGACACAAACGTACATCAACAAAAGTTTGATTATCATTTAGCCATATATACATCAACATTTGTTAAATTGCTAATAGATTGACCCTCGAACTCAATTTTCAAGTGCTATCCAATCAACAATATTATATTCCATTTGTTATTTATTTAATTGAAATTTTTTTCATCTTTTTTACCTTTTTGATTACTCATATAAAAATAAATACATGAATAATCCCAAATATTAGTATTTAAATAAACGCAATTTATTTCGAATTTAATTTTTCATATACATTTATTAGTTTTACTTTTTTAAAAACAATTTTTATGTATTAATTTATTTTATATTCAGTTGATGTCTGACTAAAGCCATATATTTCTACTTGATATTATTTTTCTACCATATATTTCAGTAAATTTTTTATATTCGATTTCGAATATTCAGATTTCGAATTATTTCTACTTCGAATTATTTGTATTTCTAACTAATTGCATTTCGAATCATTTGGATTTCGATTCAGTTGTATTTCGAATTATTTAGATTTCTAACTAATTGGATTCCAAACTTTTTGGATTTTTAACTATTCAAATTTCGACTTATTTGTATTTCGTAAAAAAAAAAAAAAGCATGTAAGCATAACCCTGGCGAATCCAGGTACGACTTACTCGTATTTAATAATTTAGCTTGGCTCAAATTTGAAGACATCCAATTATAAATTTGATATTTAATATAATATTTATTTACATAAGATAACATTTGATAATTACAGAGATAAATATTCATTTTATTTCAAGAATTTATCATGAAAGTTTTCACTTGATATTATTAAATTAGACTGAATGTACTGGAAGTATCAAGATTTTCAGTTTAAAGAGCCCAGATAAATGGGGCAATAGAAAATGATTGATATAATAGTAACAAGAGTAAGTAAGATAGTTAATATTGAAATTCTGATAAAATAATAGCAACATTGTGTCGAAGCAATATATTAACCATTTGTAATAAACGTCAAGTGATCATAATCTGTGGATAGTTACATTTCATCGAAACAGCAACTTGGGAGTTTCTGATGATAATTATACTAACAATATAGCAAGTAAGCTAATATATATGTATAAATGATGTACAAACTTTAGACTAAATTCTGAATCATGTCTAAGGTTACTCACATTAACAATATTAACACAATTTATGCATATATATTTAACAATATTACACGTACATTGCAAGTATAGTTAATTAGCTATACTGACTTTAACAATTTATATCAAAGAATTTACACTCATGTCAAATAATATGCAGCCATTAAAAATATAACCAAAGTGCATAACAAACATAATGCTATTTATCAATCATAAATATAGATATAAAAAAAATAAATAAAAAGATTAAACTTTGTTGAATAATTAATGGTGAAAAATCTAGTAAAAAATTAAATCGTATTTTCAAGTTTTGTAAATAACACAAAAAAAAAATTAAATGAATTTTTAATATGAAATTTTTTATTATTACTATTTAATCTATTAACTTCAAAGGAAAATTATAAAAAAAAATTTAAATAAATAGAATTTTTTTGGATGGCAAAGAAGGGGAGAAATTCAGTAAAATATTTAAGTTTGAGTTTAGTCAGTCAGATGAGAAGCTCAAGTTCTTGTTTTCTCGATTACCACATTGTCTCAATATATAACTATATATAATTGTGTTGAAGCAAGATGATACATGGCACCTTTTTCAACAGTATTATTAACGTAATAAGGGTTATGCGTTTAGTATATTGTGAAATCTACAACATTGTCTTACACTTGGGAGATTATAACTTGGATCCTTATCGTATAGCTATGCTTGTATCGAGCCAGGTAGTAAGTTGGCTAATATTCTGAGACTTTATGAAGCTTATATCTTGGTAAATACATATACAAATATATATAGTAGATGGTATATTGTGGTTTGTTGCCCAACCGACCAAAGTCAGCTGTAACCTTAAATATCCAGCTAATTTTCAAAATACATTATTCAAATTATAATTATTATTTCAACACCGGAAAATCATATAATATTACAGTAAATAATTATTTAAATTAATAATAAATATTATTTTTTTTACATAATAAACATTTAGTAAATAAAAAATATAAAGCCAATTGAAAAAATAAATAAAAATTGGTCAATATTTCATATTTTCTTTTTTCACATGAGGTGACTTACTCGAGGGTTATTCAAGTATACTCGCATAAACCATATTGTCTTCGAAAAAAACCTCTTTATTTTTTATTTTTTATCAACGTACATTATGATGGTAAAGTTATATTCCTATTGAGCATCACCCTTAAATATTTTAAGCGATAAAAAAAAAATAGGTAGATGGTTTTCAGAGTATAGCGAGAAAACTTCGTTTATCGGTTGGTCATAAATTATTCGTGAACGAAGCGTCGAAACAATTTTCAGAGAGTTTGGGCATAGATGAAATAGTGTTTGTGCTATTCTATATATATGAGTGTGTGTGGTGATGGAAAAAAAACAAGTAAAAGGGTAAAAATAATAAAAAAAAAAAAAAAAACATGAATTTTTACCTCTTTTTTTTTATGAGCTTTTCTAGTCTCGAAAGCTTTTGTATACCGGTTGCTTAGTTTCCCGCGGAAAATCGTTTTTCACTTTTACTGTAAATATAGTTTAAAAAATAAATAATAATAAAATACAATTAAGACAAAAAAAAGATAGTGGTTATCGTGGTTAGATGAAATCTTAAATTTTTAGAATGTAGAGCTTTCATGTGGCTAGTTTTTTGTTATTTTTTTTTTTTCTTCAATGGTTTTACTAGTGCCCTGAAAATTGAGTATTCAAGAAACGTCATAGTCCAGCACACTGCTATTAAGGTAGTAACTACTTATTCAAACTGGATCGCTTGGAGGCCATCATCATGAGCTTTTTTATATTTTTTTTACTTTAAGGGGTTGTTGACAACGCAAGCACGTTCACACAGCCTCCAACTCGAGCTTTCTTTGTCTCTTTTACCTCACCCTTATTTTCAACCCTGATATTTTCTTTTTCTTTTATTTTTTTTATAGTCGATACTCTTTTTTTTTTTGTCCTTTCAACGAATCCAAAAGCTCTTTCCCACCTCCATGTCGTTTGTTTCATCTGTAACGACACCACACTGGCCGACTGTACCGTGTGTTACTTAAGAATTTATCCGATTTTTTCTCGTTTGTTTTTATTTATTTATTTTTTTTTTCATACGACTACTGCTACTTTGCCTCTTGTCTTGCTTTTACCCCCGAAAAGATGAAAGTCTTGAAAAGTTTGTTGAGCGTTTGGTTCATTTTGACTCCCTTCTATCACCACTTTGTTCTTGGTTACAAGAAGAAAATAATAAAGCTCATGCTGAAGAAAGAAAGAAAAACTTTGAAAGCTATTGGGCCACATCCGGTTAAGGAGGTAAAAGAGAATGTGTTTTTTATTTATATTTATATTTTCTTTTTTCTCAATTCAGATTTAATGTCAGACACAGAATTGACTATACACCAAAGAATTCGAGAGGGTGATTTATATTATTTTTGTTATTTGCTCTACTGAATTCTGTAAAATTTATTTTTCTTATTTTACGCTTTTGTAAATTAAATATACAAACTACATAATGAAAAAATAATAATGAAGCCTGTAACGGTTGCTGATGGAAGCCAAGCATTTTTTCAATTTATATCGTTTATAATTTTTTTTTTATTATTTAACGAGAAATACGATTCACTAAGAGGATTTACTCAGAATTTATCTTTGATCCTCTCAGGTTGGATAAACTTTACTTGGATTTAAGTTATTTTTTTTTATCTATTCTAATTACAATTATTTTTTATACGAATATTATCTACTGTACGCTTAATTTTATGTTTTTAATATAAATTGAAAATGAAAGTTTATTAATGAAAAAAAATTTTTAATAGCTCGATGAAAGTCGATAGTATTTTACTGTATAGAAACTTTACAGTATTGTAATTTATTTTGTAATTTTAGTTCATGTTATTACGATATATATGCATCAAACTCATGGGTAATTGATATATGTAAGTTGAAAGTTTTTATCGAATAAATAGTATGCAATGAAAGTTTATTATAGTTTTTAATTATACATCTTTGTGTTTGTATGTGTGATGGTTAAAAGAGGGTAAATATATACTGAATGAACATGTAAAAGTCCTTTAAAGAGAATCAACTCGTGCAGCACTAAGGTGGTCCTTACAACAAAATTAAACGACCCTTCTTTTATATATATAAATTACCGAGTCTCTAATTATCTAAGAATTACTATTTTTTTAATTTTTTTTAAAACACATTAAACTATACAAACATGTTGTGTTTATTTCAAAAGAAAAAAAAAGAAAGCTTTTTACTGCTAAATAAATAAATGAAAAAAATAAAAAAAAAACACTTTTCCCAATTTTTTAAAAAAGCATTTTTTATATAATCACATTGAATGCCTAAATAAAAGCTTCATTGAAAAATTTATGAAAAGCTCAATATCGATTATGTCGAGTAACAAGCACAAAATAATTGGTAATAAAAAATAAATAAATAAAAAGTTTTTATAGGTGATGAAAGAGCGTGAAATTAAAAAAAAAAAAATATGTATGTGTATATTTTTGATTGTTAAAAAAAAAAAGAAAAAAAAAAAAGAGTTTATCCCCTTGAACTTTTCCATCCCCCGGATAATTATGTCGAGTGAAAAGGCATTTCTGTGAGTGTATTTCATCAAGTTAATTGCCAGAGGGGTCTGTCTGTGATGTTTGTAAAAAAGTTATAATAATAATGATGATAATAATATAAAAAAAAATTACGTGAGTATCGATTAGCTTGGATTACACTGCACAAAATTATTTTTTAAACCTGATAAATGGAAAAGCTGTGAGTAGACTTTAATGATAACACGAGTGACTTTTAAATATTCATGGAAAATTTGATATTAATCTTGAAATGAGTTTTCTATTTGAATTACAATTTTATGTATGATTTACAAAAGTTCTTGATACTTGTCAATTATATAAAATTAGATGACAAGTTGTATAAATTTTTGATTAAAATGATTAAATAATTATTATTTTAGTTATTTGCTTATAATAATGACGAAGCTTAATTGATATTGGATTTATAAATTCATGTAAAAGAAGTTTGTTACGATTGTAAAAAAAATGAATTCGATGAAAATAAATTTACTCAAGTTTTTATCAATTTATTTTATGTAATTCAATCGAATAAGTTTGATTACTTTAACATCAAGATTATTTTTCATAAAACTATGTATTTTTTTTTCTTTGGTTTAGTCATTCTCATCAGTTATTGATGGTTATTCCAGTTGAGAGAAAAAACAAATTACGAAAGAATATATAAGGAATAAAAAAAAAAAAGTATATTCAAGAAGATCATTTATGCAAGCTTGATTACCAACCAAAAATGTGTATTTGTCCATCGATCAAACTCTTCCAGAGTTTTCGTGTGAGTCGAATGACAAAAATAAGAAAAAATAAAAGATAAAAAAGGGAAAAAAAAATATGTAGGGTCAAATTGGAAACTAGGGGAGTGACCCATTCTGAGTCAGACAAAAAAGAGAATAAAAAGAAAAAGTAGCTTCGATCTTTGTGCTATCCAAAAGATATGTTACATCTTTTTTTGATAGCATTTAAAGATTGTGCCTTGCACGTGACAATCGTGAAATTTTATCACGACTATTATAAGCCATATCTTAAATTGATGAGAGTGCTTGTACTTCAATTTTGATTTTTTTCCATTTATCGACAAAAAAATAAAAAATAGAATCAAGTGGTTTTAAAAAAAGTTTATAAAAATATTTATCTTTATGATTTGTGATGTTACTATTATTAGTGCAAATAAAATTGATCACTCATACTGCAATTGTCATTATGATTCATTCAATTTTTTTTCAAACTGACAGCTCTATGTGATTTATAAAATTATAAATGAAAAGCCGTTAGCTCAGTAATTATTTATAAAATTTTCAATAAAACTAATAATAACAATTTTTTTTTTTATTAATTATTTTTAAATTTTAAAAATAAATTTTGCAAGTGAATTTTTTATGTAACGTCGATTACTTCATAGCACGTTTCAATGTACATAATTTTATTTTCACAAAAATAACGGAGACAGAATTTTGAGTTGGCCTGAATGTGGACAGAATATTATACATATAAATTTTATTTTACTACAAAAATAAGTTAGTAAATAAATAAAAATAAATACAAGCTTAAATATACTTGTGTTTTATATACTTTTTTTTTTTATTCTTGATAATAGTGTAGAATTTTGCGTCAAAACAATGACAAAATTATCATCGGTTGGCAATTTTCCAAGACACTCAAAAATATAAGTTGAGAGTGTCGAACAGGGAAATTGCTTTTGTTGGAAAAAATAAATTGTTGTCTCAGAAAAAAAAAAAAAAAATATAAAAATGTAATAAAAATTCTCTTTAAATTTTTATTATTTTCTCAATGCCAAGATAAATATAAAATAAAATAACTAAATACTTAAATTGTTTTTTTTTTTGTCATTATAAATTATATAAAATTAAAACATAAAAATAATAAAACCAAATGAATAAATAAATAAATTAAAAAATAGTTTTTAAATGAGTTTATTGTGCAATAGCGTTTTTTGTTCTTTAAAGTATCTACGTGTACATAAAATATAAAAAAAAAAAAAATAAAAAGATAATAGCCAAGTACACTCATATCCCCAGAGGTAGCATTGTTAGTTAATCCACTTTTCATAGTTGCTTCTACACAAAACTAGATAACCAGTGATTTAGTTATAGATAAACTATAAAGTCAAGGGACAAAAAAAAAAAGAAGAAAAAAACAATAAAAATAAGATAATAATACATATGAATCCTCAAACAATATCCCCATTTTGTAAATAAATATATACACACCAAAATATTCATTGTAATGAGATGAAAACAGGCAACTTTGTTGTTGTGCTTATAAATATTTTACGACAAGGGCATACAATTAAAGAAGATTGTTGGGCGGTCAGCCAAATTACGATATCAATGGTAATAGCCCATGGGGATGTCTCACTGTAATTGCCACTTGTTATTTTTTTTTGTTGATTGTACAATATCACCAACAAAATAACATCCATATTATAAAAAAATAAAATAAAACCATTTAAATAAATAATAATTAGATTGAAAATAAACATGAATTAATTAAAATAATAAATATTTTAATAAATTAATTTCAATAATAATACTTAAATGCAAACAAACTGTTGAAATTCAATTTTCTTTCTCATAATTTGATTGGAAAATATTAAACAATAAATAATAAACAATCAATTGATTTAATTAACTTTAAATGCACGTAAAAAAAAAAATAACAAAAATGCAAATAATAAATTGATTAAAAATAAAAATATCAACTTTTGTAATAAATGATGTTTTTTATTTTCAAAATTATATTTAAAGTTGATAATGACTTTAATTTTTGAAGCAATATACTGAGCTGTATATGAAAATAGTAATGAACTGAAATTTACAAGAGATAATTACTACAGTAGGTCGTCAAGTGCCAACAACTGGTCAATTACTTTTCCACCAAAGCCAAGTGTACGTGGTTGTATTTGTTCAGCATGTTACACTACTTGAAATACAACAACGACCATGCAGCTGGAATTGCAAGTTGGAACCTTGGATTATGCTGGACATGGTTTTCACTACACTTGGTTTGTTATGTAATCGAGTATTTATGAAATTATTTCTCTCTCTGTCTCTCCTTTATTGTACTTTGTGACAAACTTTATTATTTTCTCAGCTTGTCGTTTATCCTCATCGACCAACATAGTGAATCTTGAATGTGTTTGTCATTCAGCATATTACCATGATTATGTTTTTATAACGCCAACTAAACCGTTGCAGATGTTGCAACATACACGAAATCTTCTACATTTTGTCTTTCTTCCTTTCTATATTGCTACTATTATTTTGCCATAGAAAATCCCTTTCGTGTATAAAATTATTGAAGATATGCAGGTGCATTAAATCCATACCAACAAAACAACAACCAGACATAACTATACATTTAGATAAGCTTTGTGTATTTTGTGGAAACTACAAATGATTGTGTTGAAAATAAAATTAATTATTCTCGACAAGAAGAAAATTATTTATTAAATTTTAGAAATATAAAATGCAGTGAGGAAATATTTCATGTAAAAATTAATACAGAGAATTATGATCGTATTTTAAAATTAATTATATATTTTCCTCTTGAATGAAAGTAAACGACGTTAATAATTAATAACTTTTTCATTTTTTTTATTAATGTCATCCCTGCTATCAGGATAAAGTGGTTTTTCTTTTTCAAGTGTAAATATGATTTTTTTTTGTTTAGTCATTCTGTTGGAGTTTATCATGATAATTTTTTGTTTATTTTAAGGGTGTTGTAATATTAAAAAAATTATTATTTTATATTGTTTGTTTATTTATTTTTTGGAAGGATGAAAGTATGATAATAAACACGAAGAAAGAAAATGGAAATTGAATTTCCATTCATGTACTTTCAATCGATATGGCACCATTAAATTTTTATTTTCTGGAGATCGATCTTGAAAGGAAATAGAAAATAAGGATAGAAACGAGGTATTATTATTATTTTTCTTTTTTGATATTGGAAAATTCTATATTTGCTTTGAGGCATGAAATCTTAGGTTTTATTTTTTCCTATTTAGTGATGAAAGAGTCAGTAAAAGAGTCGACCTACTAGCATCCATTCGAAAAATTCATAAAATAGATTAGAAAAAAAATAATAATAAAACAAACTATTTGAATACATTTGAATGTCAATGAAAAAAATAGAGCATTTAAACGTCTGTAAACGAAAAACTACAATGCCTAAAAAAAGCAATTTCAAATAGAAAAAAAAGACCCTATTTTTAAAAAATATTCATTTAAAGCTCGTTTAATAAAATTAAAAAAAAAAAAAAATATACAAAATTAATTTCAAATTGATGGCATTGTAAAATCATCGAATATTTTATTTGAATATTATAGTTTTATTATTATTATTTTTATAAAAATCTAATTTGCAGAAAAAATAATATAAAAATTCTTATCAGTATGAAGTGCGGAGAGAAAAACAAAAAGTTATGATCAACAAATCTTTTGGAAGTGTATAAAGTATATTTTGAACTATCTAATATGTTTTATATTTTTTTATTTTTATACTTTTTTATTCCACCTTATATTCTCATTGTTTGTTCCCAATGGTATCCTCGAGATGTTTCACAGAGCGCTTGAAAAGTTTGTTGTAGTTTTTATGTTGTGACTTTGTCCTGTACCACATACAAACAGTACAAAGTCGAGTGTGTATATATCATAGCTATGCTACATCTTGCACTGTGCGTTAACTTATATATTTCAAGTAAGAGATTTCATAAGGGCAAAACTTTCAATGCACGTAATCCACAAACAAAAAAAAAAAAAAAGCTCCAATTGTATTTTATTTTTCTCGTGCGTATATAGAAACTCCGTTTTTTTCTTTTTATTTTATTTATATTTTTACAACTTGTAAATAGAGTTATTGTCGCGTGTTTCAACAATAATATTTTTATTGGTCTCTCGAGATTTTTTGTTCAAACTCTTCATCTTACCACTACACTTTTAAGTTTTAGTTTTTTTATTTTATTCTGGTATACATATAAAGAGATTTCATATCCGCTTTTCCAAGATATTCTTGTTTGTGTCATTTCTACGGTAAACTGGGACCTTTTATTCATTTTTATTTTCATACTTTTATCTTTTTTGTAAAAATAAAAATATAAATAATACAATGAAATAATAAAAAGGCCAAAGTGTATTCAAATTCACTACATACAGGTAGGAATGATAAAAAAAAATTCGAAAAAAAAAAAAAATAATACAGAATGCATATATTTCCCTGAGGAAAAAATATGCAAATTTTCATTTTTCAAAAAAAATCGACGCTTTCATATATATACATCTTGAAAATATTTTATCTGCATTTTAAACTAAAAAAAAAAATAAATAAATACCCCTAGAAAATTTCAAGTAACAACAAAATTTTTTGCCAATAAAAAAAAAGAAAACCAACATCTGTAAAATTTTTCCCTACATCTTTTACATTAAAATATTTCCATTTTTTTTTTTTTTTTTAATACTTTATGTTACATTATAAACGCGTAAAACAGACAAAACTCAAAGGGGATATAAAAAAAAAATAAAGAAGAAATATTTTAAAGTCAGTCGAGAAGAGAAATGTTAAAACGTGCGGTTGAAAAGATCAATGAGCCAGATGTGGATAATTTTCTCGAACCATTTTGAAGATTATGGAGATAAAAATAAAGTGAAGATGTACGTGCAATTTTCTATTCTACAATAATAATAATACTGCAGCTAAAAATTAACAGAAAATCAATAAAAAAAAGAAATATTAAAATAGAAAAAAATCGAAAAGTCAATGTAAAATTTAGAATAAAAATATTCCATTAAAATGACTAGATGTATATTGCTGAATATGATAAAAGTCTATTATTAACATTCATCATTGAAATATAAATTTTCATGGAAGTGCTGGGACACTGTGATTATACCGACTCTGTCGAAGTAGTCAAGCCACATATTTAGTCAGCCAAGAGGAGTCTGATACCTTCCGTTGCACGCGCGGACAATGTACTTCATTTCACTGAACACGAATGATAATTTGCTTACATTCTACTGGATTTCTCTCTCTCATAGTCATATATTTGAATAATTTTTTATTATTATTTACACTTGACCGAAAACTATTTAATTGATACAAACAACAACGAAGTTTTAATCAATTTTAAAATTATTTCCAAGTAGATAAATCAACTGAAGAAAATTATCTCTATGATGAATTGAGAATAGACAGATAACATAACAAAATTGCAAATGAAAATCAACATTTGACTGCTAAAAATGTAAATTGAGTTGTACTTAAATTTGAGGAATGGATTTAAAAGCTCACTTGAGATTATTTAAGACCAAAGAGAGTGAAAAATAAAAAAACGAGTGAACAAGAAAAAAGGTTAAAAGAAGGGTAAAAGTGTACTGATGGATCGACCAATTTGGAATTCTATCGTGGATCAACTGGCCGTTTGTCAGACCCTTGGTACCATAACCCCAGCATTGGTTGAAGTATAAAATAAAAAAAAAAAATAGTAAGGCAATAGCTGTTTGAATGGTACAAGTATGAGGGTTAAAAGAAATAAAGTTTTAGCCAAGAAGTGTGTAATCTGATGGATTTAAAAAACTCCTCGTTTTTTAGTACATATATATCCACGTCACTCGATCTGTACTAATACGTCAAATTAAATAATAAAAAATGTAAAAAAAAGAATAATAAATGTGTAATTATTCAAATATTACATTAGATGATGAAAATATATCAGCTAAATGTTGGAGATAAGTGAAAGATTTTAATGGTCAAAATGTGTCTGGAAAATACGTTGATGACTGAAATGTGGTGAAATTACGATAGTAGATGAGGAAATGGAGGATATATATGATAAAAGGTTTGTCATTAGGTTGAAGTTAGTTAAAGAGGATACTCTTTGATAGGAATATTTCACAAATGAATGAAGTAAAATATAGTGAATGATAGATCTTGATAGTAGTTGTCTGTTTGTTTCTTCATACGACTGGAAGAACATCAGATAACCCTTGGTATATACTATTGAAACTTTAGTCACTTTTCATCTTCATAATGTGGAAAGTCTGCGTATATCATATAGATATATAGATATATTGTGTCATTATGTATAAATTCAACAACGAAAATGATAAAGCCAAAGAGAAAATTCCCTTGTGGTGTTCACTTGGGTAAGGCTTTTGTGCCACTTGAATTGACTAACTCATCTCGGTTTTTTTCACTTGTTCTTTATCTCTGACTCACTCTGGATTTTTTTTTTATATTTCATAAGGATTCTCAAGACTTTGGGTAGATATGAGAAAAAAATGAAATGAGGGTTGGCTCATTTTTAGTAAACTCGTTACAAGTGATGTGCGATTATTGAGAGAAGAGTTTCAAGCACTAAGTTGACAATTTTGTATTTTTTTTTGTACGCGTTTTCAATGTAGACGGACAAAAGTGATGGAAAAAGAAAAAAAATGCTTTCAGGTGAAATGGAGTATGTTCTTGGATATTGTTAAAAGTTTTTCATCCACAATTTCTGGGTGTTTGGTGTGTCTGGCTGATATTGCTCTTTGCATGAAATAAACTTGACTGTATATTTTCAACAGATTTTTTATATACAAAGTCTTTTTATTTTATGTATTTAAAAGAACTATGTATATAATTTTTTATTTATATATTAATATTCCTTTTTTACTTTGAACTTTTAAATATATGCAAAATAAAATTGACAAAAAAATATAAAATATATATTTAATGTTGCACAATAAAAAAAAAAAATAAATTCAAGAATTGTGTTTTTTAAAATTCCAAGCAAACAATAAAAATTATCAGTTTGAAATTATTATTTATTTTCAGAAACGGTACATCGTTTTACATATAATTGAAATATATAATGAAAATTTTATATATTTTATTTATTTATTTATTGAAAATTGGAGTTTGTCTTTTGGTAAATTTTTTCATCCACATTCTTTTCTTCATTATTGACATTGACGTTATCGATATCTCTACGATTTCTGTCATTCAAAACTTGGGTTGAAGACTGCAAATATTATAATAATATTAACATAATAATATATTCATTAAAAATAATAAAAGACAGATAGTTATAAACATACCTCTTCCTCTTCCGAATATGGATATTCGTTCCGGACTCTATCAACATTCTCCATCCACTCTTTATGAGTCATGTTTTTAGCAAAATACCAATTTTGTTGACCCTATAAATATAAAATGTAATTATTAATGATCATTACAAGAATACATTTATATAAATGTTTTAGTTGTATAAATAGAGGAAATAAATAAATTAAAAATATCAAAATTACTTACTTGAACAACAGCACACCCAATCAAAACAAACAATATTAAAATTTTATTCATTTTGAATAATTATGATGAAGATATTCGTTGCACTTTTTTCGTTGACTATTTATTCAATAACTTGTCAAAAATTTCAGCTGTTTGTAAAGATGTCTATTTGCTTAAGCTTATATAGCGACCGACGACTCCCACAAATTTTAATTGTCATGATTATCAGGTAAAATAAAGAACTTTTATTGGATATACTCCTACTCTTTTCTTAACTGAATATAATATGACTGGTAAAAAGCTCATTAATAAGTCTATTTTTTTTTTATTATTCAATATAACAACGCATTTTTCTTTTATCTTTGACGCACGTATTTTAAATAGCATCATTATCAGTTATAATGGTTTTTTTTTTCTTTAAATATTTACGTCTAGACAGCCTATGAGTTTTTTTTCTTCAAAAAAATGTGAAATTAACAGAAATGCAACGCTGATAATCTGATTGTAGACAGAGATATGAAAAACAAAATATTTATCAGTCTAGACATACATTTTTTGTTAAAAATAGAAAAGAAATTTCATTTTCATTTTTCTGTATTCAAACTGAAAATTATTATTATAAAATTAATTATTAACAATATTTTTTTACATTAAAAAAAAATTCAATATGTATTATATTTTATTTGTTTTGCATAAAGTTTTAATGTCCTTTGAAAATATCTTTTCGCGATATCGATATAAAAAACTGAATAAAAAACAAAAAAGAATGAGGAACATATAAATAATGTTTTCTGTTGTCTTTAAATTACACTTAATATTTTTCGATAAAAAAAAAATATAAATATTCAACCGTGATTATTAAATAACAGGATCTTTTTTTCAATATAATTACAAAAAAAAAAAAAAAAAAAACCAAATGACCTGAAAGTGTAAAATAAACCGAAATGTTTTTTAAAAATGCTGATACTGTCATTGTCCTTGATAATAATATATTTATTGGCATAAAATTTTGGTTAACAAATACATATAAAGTTAACATTATTCATATTGTTCAAAAATGAAGAAAACACATTGAAGCCGAATAACCAAAATCATTTTAAACAATCAGGTCAGTTTATCACCTCTAATTATCATTTTTATATTTCGAATAAAATGAAATGAAAAATATATAATAATATAATTTCATATCAGAGTAGATAAATAAACTGTATTATATTTTTAATAATGTTATTTAAAAAAAAGTCGAGAAAAAATAAAATAAAATAATAAACTAAAATAATAAAATAAAGTGGTTAATAATTAATGTCATGATGGTATGTGTCTCACAATCGCAACACTAAAAAAACGTGCCAATAAATTTTTATTGCCATTTCATGATAATAACATTGTAGATGATAGTTCTCAGTCGATCCACTTTTATAATAATAGGATTCTAAATCATACTTCAGCGATGCAACCGCATGTGCAAGACTGTAAAATAACTCATCTATCCATCGTATATTTTAAATTTTATTTTTTTTATATTCATAAAAAATATCATTGAATATTTTAATAAAATGCCAAACGATATAATATTTTTATTTATTAATGTATTTGTATACTAAAAATAAAATTCATTTTACTCGTTAAACGTTTCATCATGAGAAATTTATTTTTGATATAATATATAGCTAATGATATTTGATGAATATTAAATTTCACGTAATATTGAAAGATTGAAGAAGAAAAATATACACAAAGGCTTATTTTATAATATAAAAAATAAAAGTGCAGTGAAAATAAAAATGAGAGCTCAACGAATAGTCAGACATCGTGTTGTCATGGACGCAGCTTTCCATTCATCTCACGATGAAAGGGATTTTACGAAGTTGAATGCGACAAAGTCGATAGATAGAGAAAGAGTGTTGAGATAGAGAAAGACAAATGAAAGAGAGCCATCACATGCATTCAGAAATGTTGAGAGACCCTACAAACGATTAATATGCAGACAGAAAGCTCCTGTTCAGTATGCGGGACATCGTCATCATCATCATCACTATGATAGCATGATTGTCAACGACTTGACATACACATATATGCTCAAAAATACTTGAGGGCTTTTGGACTTAAGCTTTCATTAATATACATAAATAATTATTCAAGTTATTCCAAAATGTCAATATTTATAACTCATAGTCTTAAATAAAATGAGTCAATTCTCAATCAAACCGTAACAATTTTTATCGATAATTCTATCGACACTTTCCTAACAAATAATTGAAAATAGAAATTATTTCTCTGTGCTATCTATTAATGCAAAATTGGATCAACTCAATTCCAATAGTTTGGTGTGATACTATTAATTATTGATGACAGACAGAGGAATCATTAAAAAAAAATTCTTTCAGTTTAAATTATCGAAAATTAAAAAAATAAAATCTAGTTATCAATCAATCGTTTTCATTGATTTATTTGATATGATTGAATTGTCAATATATCAATGATTGGTCTCTTAAATTGGGCTGCTATTGAGATCTTTTTTTCTTTTACAATTTGATTATAAAATCAAATGGTATACTATTTTTAACAAAATTAATTTCTGTCGTTTTTTGTTTTTGTGATTTCAACTGGATTTAAAGAAGATGGAATTTTTTTTCGTACGGTTTGACAATGAAATAATGCATATACAAGTTAGTAAAATAAGAGATAAAAATAAAATATGAGAGAGAGAGAGAG